>VMDO01018520.1:0-41987 GCA_007922755.1 Pedetes capensis
ATAATGCCATAAAACATCAATAATGTTCAATTTCCTAACTGCCAAAATGATACAAGATAAAACATTTCATGAAGCCTTATGGCAAGGCTGTGATGGAATGGATATTACCATCCATTGTTGGCAAGCTGTATCTACTTTCAAAAAGCAATTTTGAAGTATATATACCAAAATTTTTATTGCAATAAACACACTAGCAATTCCTCATCTAGGAAACATCTAAAAAATACAAAGCTGATTTTTTCAAAGACATAAAAATCTGAAAGTCTCTTTAAGTACTAAAAACAATGTTAACTGCAAGAAATAGAAGATACATTGAATGAATGACTATAAGGTAATGCTACTCAGGATTGAAATGAAGTAGTACAAAAAGCTGAGTGTTATACATGATCTACAGGTATAAAATAAAATTAAATTCAAATAATAGAATGCATGTTAAGAATAGTTCTATTATATAAAATAGGCTATTTGGACTCTGGCCAGCATGTCTGGCTCCTAATTTGTCAGTACCAGAGGTGAAAGTCTGGTATTTTTTGTAGATATCTGAAAAAAAACTGCTAATGATACTAAAGAAGGGATAGTCCTACTAAGAACTCTTAAAGAAATATTTTTCTACCCACTTAATATTAGAAGACCAGCTCATTCTTGGAGTCTTCTGAAATAAAATAAGGAATATAAGGCCAAGAGTAAAGAGTTCCATAAGAGAACTTTATGGCTATGAGTGCTTATATCAAAAACTCACCAAGAACTGAAAGCAGCAACTTGATGATGCACCTTAAGGTACTAGAAAGACCAAAAAAAAAAAAAAAAAAAAAAAAAAAAAAAAAAAAAAAAAAAAAAAAAAAAAAAAAAAAAAAAAAAAAAAAAAAAAAAAAAAAAAAAAAAAAAAAAAAAAAAAAAAAAAAAAAAAAAAAAAAAAAAAAAAAAAAAAAAAAAAAAAAAAAAAAAAAAAAAAACCCTCAAAATTAGTAGACAAAAAAGGGAAATAAGGAAATAATTGAAATTAATGAAATAGAGACTCAAAGAACATTATAAAGATTCAATGAAACAAAAATGTTGCTTCTTTGAAAGAATAAATGCGATTGAGAAACCTTTACCCAAACCAACCAAAAGAAAGAGAGAAAGGACCCAAATTAATAAAATTAGAGATTAAAAGGAAGTGTTTACAACAGATACCAATGAAATACAGGGAATCATTAGGGAATATTTGGAGAATGTATATTTCAAAAATCTGGAAAATTTGAAAGAAATGGATAAATTCCTTAATACATATGACCTTCCAAACTTAAATCAAGATGACATAAATAGTTTAAATAGACCTATTTGTTGTGGTGGTTAGGTGCCCTTAAGTCAGGTCTGACTCATAGAGACCCTCACAGGTCTTTCAATGGCTGATTGCGTCGAGATTGCTTTGGGAGTGTATTGCCATATCTTTCTCCAATTTTTGCAGTGCTGGGGATCCAACCCCAGTTCTCAGAGAATGTGAAACAGCATGCTAGCAACTGAGCTAAATCCCAGCCTCAAATAGACCTATAATGTCCAATGAAATTGAAGTAGTAATAAAAAGTTTCACAACAGCAAGATGGATGTGGACATGTACACCTGTAGTCCTAGAGACTTGGGAGGTTGAGGTAGGAGGATCGCAAGTTCAAGGTTGGAAGCAGACTGTATAATTTAGCAAACCCTTGTCTTAAGGTTAAAAAAAATAAAGCTAAGGGTTCAGTTCAGTGATAGAGCATTTGCAAAGTATGCATGAGACCCTGGGTTCAAGCACCCAGTACTGCAAAAATGGAAAAAAAAAAAAAGTCTCCCAACAAAGAAAAGCCCAGAATCTGGTATATTCACTTCTGAATTCAACCAAGACTTTAAAGGAGAATTAACACGTATAGGTTCTAAAACTATTCCTTGAAATAGAAAGGGAAGGAATACTCCCAAACTCATTCTATGAAACCATTATCAACCTGATCCCCAAACCAGATAAGGATATGATAAAAAAGAAACTAGACTAATTTATTTACTTCCAAGGAGTACACGGGTTGCACTATTTCTTGGATGGATTTGTTGGTTCTTTTGGCAGTCCACGGTACATTTGAAATTCATCTCCAGCATCATAATTCAAAAGCATCAATTCTTCTCTTGTCTACCTGTTCCATTGTCCAGCCTTCACAGTATCTGATGCAACAGAAAATGCCATGGTATGAATCAGGCACACCATGATCATCAACATGACATCTTTACTTTTCAACACTTTAAGGAGGTCCTATGCTTTTCCCAAAGCAATGCATATTTTGATTTCTTAACTACTGCTTCTGTAGGTGTTGATTGTTGAACCAAGTAAAACAAAGGCTTAGACAGTCTCAATCTTTTCTCCATTTATCATGAAATTACTTACTGACCCATTTGCAAGGAGTTTAGTTTTCTTTATATTGAGAGGCAATCCATACTGAAGGTGGGGTTCTTTGATCTTTATGAGTAAATATTTCAAGTCTTCTTCATTTTCAGCAAGCAGAGTTGTATATTCTGCATATCATAGGTTGTTAATGAGTCTTCTTTCTATCCTTATGCCATTTTCTTCTTCATAAAGTCCATCTTCTTGGATTATTTGCTCAGCATAAAGGTTGAAGGGGTACAATGAAAATATATAGCCCTGACACACACTTTTCCTGACTTTAAACCAACCAGTGTTTCCTTGTTTTGTTTGAACAATGGCCTCCTGGTCCATGTAAAAATTCCTCATGAGCACCATTAAGTGCTCTAGTATTTCTATTCTTCACAATGTTATTCATAATTTGTTGTGATCCACACATAGCCAGTCATATGCCTTTGACATCTTTCTGATATTCTCTGCTATCAGACAAAATCCACCTGACATCAGTAATGATGTCCCTGGTTCCATGTCCTCTTTTAAATCCAGCTTGATTTTCTGCCAATTCCCTCTCAAAATATTGCAGCAAAAACTTTAACAAAGTTTTACTTGCATGTGATAGTAATGTATTATTCTATAATTTCCACATTTAGTTGGATCCTTTTCTTAGGAATATGTACAAATATGAATTTCTTCCAGTCAGTTGGCCAGGTGTTTGCCAAACCTCTTGGCATAGATAAGCAAGAACCTCCAGTGCTGCATCTGTTAGGTGAAACATCTCAATCGGTACTCCATCAATTCCTAGAGCCTTGTGTTTTGCCAGTTCTTTCAAGGCAACTTCAACATCTTCCTTCATTACCATTGGATCCTGATCATATGCTACCTATTGAAATGGGTGATCATCCACCAATTCTTTTTGGTAGAATGACTCTGTGTATTCATTCTATCTTCATTTGATGTTTCTTGCATCATTTAACATTTTCCCTGCAGAATTCTTCAATATTGCAACTTGAGGCTTGAAATTTTTTTCAATTCTCTAAGCTTGAGAAAAACAGAGCATGTCCATCCCTTTTAGTATTCCTTCTCTTGTTCTTTGCACATATAATTATATTTCATTTTGTTTTCTTGATCTGCCTTTGGACTTTTCTGTGTAGTTCTTTAACTTTGTCATGTCTTCCTTTTACTATAGCTACTCAAGTTCAAAGGCAGGTTTCAGAGTCTCTTTTGATATGTAATTCGGTCTTTTCTTTTTTCTGTCTTTTAAGTAACCCTTTGCTTTCCTCATGGATGATTTCTTTAATGCTAAGCCAGAACTCATCTGTTCTTTGATCATTAATGTCTGTTCTTGAAAAGGTTTCTGAGCTCAGGTGGTATATACTCAAGGTTATACCTTGGCTCATGGACTCACCTAATTTTCTTCAATTTTAGCTTGAACCTCAAATGAACAGTTGGTGTTCTAATGCACAATCAGCACCTGGTCTAGTTTTGACTTCTGATACTGTGATTTTCCATCATTGCTTTCACAAATGTAGTCAATTTGATTCATGTATGTTCCATCTGGTGAGTTCTATGTGTATAGTCATCAGTTATGTTGGTGAAAAAATGTATTTGCAATGAAAAAGTCATTGGTCTGAAAAAATTCTGTCATATGATCTCCAGCATCATTTCTTTCACTAAGACCTTATTTTCTAAGTACAATGCTGCCTTCTTTATTTCCAACTTTAGCATTTCAATCACCAGTAATTATCAGTGTATCCTGATTGCATGTTCAGTCTATCAGACTGCAGAAAATGGTAAAAGTATTCCATTTCTTCATTTCTGATCTTCATGATGAGTGGGTAAATTTGAATGACAGCCATATTAGCTAGCTTTCCTTGTAGGCATATGGATATTATTTTATCACTGACAGCATTGTACTTCAGGACAAATCTTGAGATGTCTATTTTGATGATGAATGCAACCACATCTCTCCTTGTCTTTCCATACATAGTAGGCCATGTGATTATTTGATTCAAAGTGGCCAATACCAGTCCATTTTTGCTCACTGATACCTAAGATATTGATGTTTATATGCTCCACATCCCTTCTGATGATTTCTAATTTTTGCAGTTTACATATATTCCATGTTCTAGTTATGAATGGGAGTTTGCAGTTGTTTCTTCTCATTTTGAGTCCTTTAAATCAGCAATTGAGGTCACAATGACTTTATTCCATTGCCATTATTAAAGTCAATCTAACTTTGAGGAGACAACGCTTCCTCGGCTATCTTTTTTGTGCCTTAAATGTGGGGACTTATTTTCTGGCACTGTATCTGAGAGTGCTTCTCTGCTATTCATAGCATTTTCAATGGTTAATTGTTTTGGGAATTGGTTGTTGGTTCCTTCTCCCTGGTCTGTCTTAGTCTGGAAGTTCAGTTGCAACCTGTCCACCATAAGTGAACCTGCTGGTATCTGAATGCTGGGGGTATAGCTTTTGGCATCACAGCAATACACAGGATCTCACAGTAAGGCAAACTGACAGACAAGTAGGTGAAACTTCACAATACCTTTTTTGAAATTATGCGACAGGACCATGGTAACAAAAATAGCTTGGTACTGGCACAAAAGCAGACTTGAAAACAAGTGGAACATAATGTTGTTGCTATTTAGAGTACCATAAATAAACGCACACAGCTATAGCCACTTGGTTTTTGACAGAGTGCCAAAAATATATATATTGGGGAAAAGACAACCATTTCAACAAATGTTGCTAAGAAAACTGAATATTCACAAATTGAAGAACAGAAGTAGATCTCTCCACCTCACCATGTATAAAAATCAATACAAAATGGATCAGAAATCTTAGTGTAAAATCAGAAACCTTGAAAGTGCTAGAGGAAAACATGAAGAAGACACTTCAAGTTATAGGCATAGGTATGGACACCATGGGGCCTCTCTGTAATCCCAGCAACTTGGGAAGCAGAGGAAGGAAGAATATAGGTTTGAGGCAAGAGGCAGCCTGTGTATAAATTAGTGAGACCCTGTCTCAAGGTAAAAAATAAAAAGGGGGTTTGGGGTGAAGCTCAGTCATAGAGTGAATGTGAAAAGTATGTATGAGGCCCTGGGTTCTGCCCCCAATATGGAAAAAATTAATTAATTAATAATATAAGCATAAGCAAGAACTTTATTCAAAGGACTCCCACAGCTCAAGAAATAGCAGGAAGAATTTAAAAGTAAAATTGTATTAAATTAAAAAGCTTTTGTACAGCAAAAAAAAAAAAAAAATCAGTAGAGTGAAAAAATCGACCCCAGAATGGGAGATAATCTATGCCGGCTATTCATCAGACAGGGGATTAATATCTAGAATATATAAAGAACTCAAAAAATTAAATACCCAAAAATCAAATTATCCTTCAAAAAATGGGCAAGCTAATTGAATAGACAACTCTCAAAAGAAAAAACATGAATAACTAATAATTATAGGAAAAACATTAAGAATCATTAGCCATCAGGGAAAAGCAAATCAAAACTAGACTGAGATTCAACCTAGCATTCACAGAAAAAACAACAAATGCTATTGAGAATGAAGGGGAAAATGAACACTTTTACACTTCTGGTGGGACTCTAACTAATACAGCCATTGTAGAAATCAGTACGGAAGTTACTCTGAGCTATCATGTGATACAGCTATACTATTCGTAGGTATACATCCAAAGGTATTCAAGTCAGCACACAATAGAGGCAACTGCACTTCCACGTTCACTGCAGCACTGGTCACAATAGCCAAGATATGGGTTGAAAAGATGGGTTATATATACACAAAGCAATTTAATTCAGCAATAAAGAAGAATGTAGTTATGTTATTTTCAGGAAAATGGATAGAACTGGAGAACACTATTTTAACCAAAATGAGTCAGATTCAGAAACACAAATAATGCCTATTCTCTCTTATATGCAGAAGCTAGATTAATTTTTACTATATATGTGTGTATGTGTGAGTATGTGCATGTGTGTGTGTGTGTGATTGGAAAAGTATAAGAACACATGTTTTGAGGGGGAAAGAGAATAATATGAGGGTTTGGGAGCAACATGAGAGGTATGATGGGGTGAATAAGAGCAAAGTACATGTCATATTTGTATGGAAATGCTGTAATGAAACTCATTATATTTTACACTAATTAAAAATAATGAATAAAAATTAATTAAATGAGGTAAGTTACTTATGAGTTTTTGTTATATCATAGAAAACTGGCTGAGGAAGAGCATAGGTGATCAGAAAGACTTATTCTTTGACTTTTTCTTCATATAATTTGTCCTTTGTATCTTTTCATGTATTGGCTTACCATTATGGGCTGGGATTTGGCTCAGTGGGTAAAGAACTGCGCTGCAGTCTCTGAGGTCCCGAGTTCAATTCCCAGCACTGCAAAAATGGGAGAAGGGCCTGGCAATCCACTCCCAAGGCAATCCCGAAACAGTCAGCCATTGAAAACTCTATGAGGGTCTCTATGAGTCGGATACTAACTCAACAGCACCTAACAACAACAACATGGTGATGTAGTTTCTAGTAGGCCATTTGATATTACTATAAAAGTTTCAAATGTAAAATACCAAGTGGCATGATGAAAAGTCTTTTGTGTTATGGTCAAATTTCTATTTCTATACCTATCCAAATATGAAAGCTACAGCCAAATGGTTTTTAAAATTCAAGACAGAATTAGCTCAGTTGGTACAGTGCTGTTCTGTACTTTCTTAGGACATGGGCTCAATCCCCAGCACCACAAAAATGGGAGAAGGATGTGGCAATCTATTCTCAAAGCAATCCTAAAACCATCAGTCATTGAAAACTTTATGAGAGTCACTATGAGTCAGACCCAACTTCATAGCACCTAAAAATAACAATAATATACTGATGTTTTTATAACTTCAAATTTGGTATGTTCAAAAAGCACTAAAGTTAAAGATAAAAATATTTTGTGTCATAAGTATAGAGTAAATGTTAATACTTAAGTAATAATAATAGTATTTGTAATACCTAATGTTTTTTAAGTTGCCAAAGATGATAATGTGTATCATTATCTTATTTGAGTCTCATAATAGTATGATACATTATAGATAAATATAATACAATTTTAGTGGAAATTACCCCAAAGTCTCCATATTCCAGAAGTATAAACATCTTAGACACAGATAAAATGTTGCATTTATAAATACATTAAACATAAACTAAAACAAATTTAGAAAATGTATCTACTTTAAAATTTACCTCACTGAAGGTTTAGAATAAAATATACCCCCATTACATATCCTATGCAAAATAGCAAATTGTCCATATTTAAAAAGTGGTAATTAGAATTATTATCCTGTATAAATTAAGTCTATTTTTCTCCATGTGCTGTGAATTTCTATAAACTAGGATGAAAATAAATAAAAGAAATCTCTTTTTTTTTGTTGCAGCAGTAAGTAAAGCTACTACAGTCACACTTGTCAACTGAAATGCCACACATGTAGGACTTAGAATGTGCAATTATATAACAAATTTATTTTTCTTCCACTATTGCTACAAACATTTTCAGTGAGGCTTAATTATTTTTCATTTTCTGGATAAAATCTCAATCAGAGCACATAAGAGAGCACTTCTTATCTTCTATAATCTCTACAGTCACATTTATTCCTCCAGTGGATCCAAGAGATCCAATCCAGTAACTTTTATGTTCAGGCAAAATAATCAAAACTCCAAACTTCATTAGGATGTAAAGCTCTTCCTTCCTTCTTTTTGGTCCTACTCAAGGCAGGAACATATCAGGGAGAAAGGACTGGTGTGCTGCCTGGTACCTCTCTTTATTCTTCTCCCTGTTGTTCCCTCCTCCTTTTGTGGGAGTGAGAGGGTAAAGAAGCAAAGAGTCTCCCTTCTGAATTATTTCTTAGAAGGTAATGAGCTGTCCATAAGTTCCCTCTTACCTCCCAGGAAATAAGCCTCTCTGGTCAGCTTTCTTGTGCCCTCAGCATATTGGATATCACTCCAAAGGACCATTTGAAGGGAAGTATCTATTTGCTTTAAATTGTCAACTCAAAACCTTCCAGGAGAATAATATGAATGTGGGTAAAAATGGCTGGTGCATGGGCAAGGAAGGGACTTCCTAAATTTATAAACCAAATGAGGCTAATTTGGGAGAATCATTTTCAGCATCTCTCTTGACCTCTAATTAAAAAAAAAAATAGTAACCAGTTTCAACTTATTCATACTACTTCGCAGATGCCCATTATGTTCATTTAATCTTAAATTTTAATTGCATTTATATGAATAAAATTTTAGGTACTCTTTATGCATATGTACACATTAAAAATATAGGCCATCTTCTAGATTTTAAAAAGTAAATTTAGTGTAAGCTTTTGCCCTGAGTGGTCCTATAGTTTGGATCTTGAATAGACCCAAAAACCTATATGTTGAAGCCTATAGTGCTATTTGGAGATAGGATCTGGTGAAAAGTAGTAGGGTCATAGGGGCCTACCCTTAAAGGGAATATTGAGAGCTCAGCCTATCCTCTTCCTCTGTTATGGTTTGGATCTTACATGTCTCCCAAAGGATCGTATGCTGAAGGCTTAATCCCCAACTGGTGGCACTATTGGGAGTTGGTGGAACTTTTAGGAAGTGAGATCTAATGGAAGGAATGTAAGTAAGCCATTGAGGACATGGTCTTGAAAGGATATGGGAAACACTCTCTCTCTCCCCTTCTCCCTCTCTTTCTCTCTTTCTCTCTCTCTCTCTCTCTCTCTCTCTCTCTCTCTCTCTCTCTCTCTCTGGTTCCTGGCCTCCTGGAGGTGAGCAGCTTTGCTCTACCACATGATCTCTGCCATCATATTCTGTCTCACTATAGTCCCAAAGTAATGGGGCCAAAAGGCCATAGACTGAAGCCTCTGAAACCGGACACCAAAATACATTTCTTCTTTATCAGTTAATTTATCTGAGGTATTTTGTCACAGCAACAGAAAGCTAACTAAAGAAACTCTTTCACTTCCCAAGTGCTATGAGGTGAACAAGCTTTACTTTGCCACATGCTCCTGACTATGATGTGCTGTCTCACCAGAGGTCTAAGAGGAATAGGGCCAACTGATAATGCACTAAAACTTCAGTACTTTCAGCCAAAATAATTTTTTCTCATTATAAGTTCATTTTCTCAGGTATTTGTTATAGTAGTGGAAAAGTGACTAATACTAGTATGTACGAAAACCTTCAGAATATTTTCTGGGTCAGGAAAGACTGCAAAATAAATTATTTTAGTGATATTTCTCCAATATATTCATAAAGTTAGCATCCCAAAAGGATGATTAGAAAGCTACTGGTAAAAGAAACAATTTGTCAAATGAGATGCTTTTGAGCCAATAAATTGACATTGTCACTTTATATTAAAATGTTTGTGAAATTTCCTGTTTTAAATAAATTCAACTTCCATATAGCATATTGCTTACTTTCTATATACCTAGAGACCCCCTAACTCTATGTTATCTAATCAGTTAATTTCACCATCCACCTGCTGCAACAAACATCTGTTTTTGAAATTTATAAATATCTTATTCCTTGCAGGTAAAACTAAAGATGAGTAGCTTATCATTCACTTAACACCTTAAGAAAACAAAATGGACATTTCTATTACAACTTGGGAGTCACAGAACAAGTATAAACATCTGAATTTAAGGATTTTTACATTCGAATAGACAAGATTTTGTAGCTGATATTTGTCTGACAACCAGTGGGAAATGATTCTTTTATTTCTCTCAGTTTATCACTACCAGAAATAATGTGGCAATGTAAACATCCTGTGCAGTTTGCCTCTCCCAAAAAATAAATGGTTTTAGGACATAGGTGTCATCACGTGATTATGAATTAGTAATTATTCCATCTTAGTCACGTTTTGGTAACTCATAATGTGTTTATCTATCCTTATCTTCAGAGAGAGGATTATTTGACAAATTCCTATATTCTGTGAAATATGTAGTGTGTCTATTCCATTGGAGCTCTATCTTAGCTGCTCAGGATAAAAATATGGGGAGAAAATTAGTCCCTGTCTTTAAGAGTTTGTAGAATGGAGATAGGCTAATAGATAGATAGATAGATAGATAGATAGATAGATAGATAGATAGATAGATTCTATATATATATAGATGTGTTATATATATATATGTATATATATATATATATATATATATATATATATATATATATAGCAATGCATTGCTGCTGTGATAAAGTTACATCCCAGGTAAAAGAAGAATTTAAGACAGGTTGCTGGCAGTTACCTGGGAGAATACAAAATATACTTAAGGAGCAAGAGAGCCTAGAGCTAACTAAGACTGACAGGATGAATAGGAACTTGGGTGACAATCACTAGCACACATGACAGATAAAAGGAATATCAGGTGTAAGAACATGAAAAATTCTGACAGAGTCTGGCAACACTGAGTAATTCAGAAAGGGAAGATGGGACAAAGAATTGGGTGAGGCACATTTACATAAGTTTAATAATAAGAACAATCATATATTATGCAATAGACTATATTTTATTCTCTAATCAATTTACAAAATTAAATGTCCATTTTGTAGTGAATCATCTGTGTTGGAGAGATCATTCTGGATATGGAACTGAGGAGGGATTAAAGAAAGGAAAGTACAGAGGAGGAAAGATAATTAAGAGTATTAGAAGAATCCAACTGAAAAGGATGAGGGAAGAGAATTAAGGCAGGGGTAATGAAGATGGAGAGGAAACCAAGGAGAGAGGATTTGAGACAATGAGAACATGTTGTGTTAGTGTTTATGGAAAGAAACCAGGAGGAAAAATGTCAAATTAACTTCCAATGCTTCTGAATTGGGCTAATGCAAGGATGATATTAACAACATAAAGAATGGAAGGGAAGAAGTAAGTTTTTGTTTTTAGTTAGAGTTGAAGGGAAAGAAATTCTCTTTAAATTATACTGAGTAGGAAATCCTGTGGATTTTCTTGCTGAGGTATAAAAATATTTAAAAGTCTGTTTCTCAGTTTTATATGAGCAGGATGTTTTGAAGAAATTACTATAAATGGTCCAAAAAGTTGATATCTCATTTTTAACATTTAAATACCTAATATCAGAGCAATTAAGTCAAAATCTCTGTTAGAATTGCATAATTAGAGAAAATGTTTAGTGGTTCTCTACACATTGAGAAAATTTCTTTGCTAATTCCAGATCATCTGGCAGAGTTCCATTCACTAAGAATTTGCTTCTTAAATATTTTTGAACATAACTTACCTAATGAACTTAGTCACACTCTCATTGGAGTGGGGAGAGGCAGGAAAGAATGAGAAAATATAGTGATAATAAGAGTGTTAAACCCTCAGCTAAATTACAGCAGGGCCATTAGGAAGCTGACACAGCCCCTGGACTATAGATAACATTATACTTCTCAAAACTCATCTTGAGGAGAATATTGGATATGGTTGGAAGGCAGAGGTTGATAAATCATGTAGGGTCAGGGTGGAGGTTAATAAGAATCTCACAGACCATTCTTGAATAACATATGGTTGCTAAATTGTCCTCCAAAAAAGGTGGATACTATTATGTTCAAGGCTATTCTAGGAAGGGGAATTCAATGTCAGAGTCAGAATTAGTTTGTTATTTATACTGTAAGAAAGAGTTGATTCTACGCTCATGTCCTCCTTCTCTGCCATGGTCTCAGTTTCTCCTCCAAAAAGATTTGTTTGAAAAGATGCTAGGTTACTTGGCCTGCCTGAAGCACCAAGTAATTAATAGTCTCAGAGTGTCCATGCATTTGATCTAGTTAGTCAAAAAATATGAATTTAAAATGTTCTTATCAGCTAACAAGACATGGACTAACAGTTGTTCTTCTTTCCATTTATAACTTCTAGCCTTTGCTGTTATCTGTTGTGTGCTTTCATGTAATTAAAATACCTCTTTTAGAGTCAGTGTGTCTTATATTGGCATGTTTACCTTCACTATCTAAACTGGAACAGGTTTATGATTATGAAAAAGAGACAATATGCTGGGGATATTATTACATAAATCATCATCAGGAAACCAATCTCATGTTTCAAAGCAGCAAAAACATTTTATGGTATTAATAGAGGTCCAGCCAAAAGGGCATGGAGAATTTTTTTTTTCCATAATTGTGTATCTCATAAAGATGTGGCATTTTTGAGTATCAAGAAATACACTTTAGTAAAAATTTCTATAAATAGTTTTACTTAACAAACATTAAAGAAAAGCTGTCAAAATTGAAATTCTTTTCTTCATGTCTATCATTTTATACCTCATTGTTTGTCTTGGAATTAGAAAGTTAAATTCTTTTAGAGCATGGGCACATAAGGAAAACAATGACTAAAGCATTTTTCTAAAATAGCAGGCACAAAGACAATTATTCTGATTCATGTTATGAATTTAGATGAGAAATAAAGATTTATTGTTAAGATTGGTTATAGTCTATCACATGGATTAGGTTGAGACATTCTAATAGTGTGTATTTTTTATAATTATTCAGAAAGTCTTCAATAGTGTTATATTTAGCCTATTACTTTGTCCCTTGTCTTTATCCAGCAAGTTTGTTGGGTTGTAACAGAAAATAAATTATCTAAAGGTCAACTTTGAGCACAATTTTTTAGGTCACAACTGTTTATCTCAATTTTAACACATTTTTACATCTTCTCCTTATTTAGGACAAGCTTAGAAGGACAGAAGTAAGTGGAGAAAAGAAGAAACCATTTTTAAATGGTTAGTTAAATTGAATTTTAAAAAGCTGCTATAATTGGAGTCAAAAGATTTGATACCTCATTCTGCTTTTGATTATTTGCCTCACAAATTTGAACAAGATTTAAGGACTTAGATTTCAGTTTTTCCCAAATGTAAAAGAATGGGAAAAGCAAAATTATTCCTGGGTGCCCACCTTAGTCTATTGTTCTGTAGTTGCATGACCAAAAAAATTTAAATAATGAATTATTATTTTTTATTTATCAAATGTCATCTATTTGGAGACATCAAGAAAGAAATGGAAGATGTACAAATGGAGAAGAAGTTATCAATTGGAAATATTTCTTGCTCCAAGGAAACAGTTCAATACAGTGGTTAGTAGATGATGAAGACCAGCATAGTTTTGAATTATGGTGGCATAGCTCATGAAATATATGATCCTGATCAGATAAATCACCCATCTCTTAATCCTGTTTCCTAATCTATATAAAGGAATGATAAATAGAATCAACTCTGAAGTTGCTTTGAGGATTAGGTAAAATAAGGTATGAATGTTGCCTAACACAGTGCTATTAGTTAAGTCTAGCAAGTGCTCAATAGCTGGAACACGTCTCAAGCATACTTAGAATTTATTCTTGCTAGAAACCTGAGGGATATTTAATAAATCAACCCTTAGTTTATTAGTCTTGGAGTAAATATTGAGAATGGGCAGCAGGTTTGTAACTTCTCTTTGCTAGTAGTGACTGAATATGCAGCAGTATCTCCAGAGATACCATAAAGTAAGACTACCACCAGAGGATGGGAGGAAAATTTTCCATTTGACAGAATCCTTGCCTGTGAGGGTGGTGATACATCCCCAAGAAAATCTAAGAGAACTGAGAAAATGGCACCTGCATCTGGAATCATGATATAGCTACATTTGTACATATAGGATTTATGTCTTTTTTCATTAAAGATATTTCATTCCTTAACTTTTCATCACTCTTATTTATTTCTCTAAGCAGAAAAAAGCATCAGCCTTTGTGTTTCTTCTTAATAGTTTTTATATACTGTGGTCAAAATTCCCCAATATTTTATAGAAAACCTCATGAGATGTCTTAATTAGTAAACCAAGAATTGTAATTGCTAGGATAGTCAGGCTGGGAAGGAAAGTGGAAGGCAAATTGGAGGTAGCCCTCATGAAGTATCATTTTTGGAAAGCAAGATTTTCCTACATCATTGGATTCCTTTAGACCTAATTTCTCAGATATATCTTATTTCCTTTTCAATGCTATATGTGCCCAGAGTCTTCCAAATAGAATCTGTTTGTAATCACTACCTTACAAGTGTGTGCTTTCCTATATTATTAGCTGGACATTTTCATATAACAAGCCCTGGTGAATCATATTATCTTTAAGAAGGAAAAAAAGACCAAACTTCATGTCAAAAGTAATTCTAAAACTTTCCCTTGAACATCAAGCAGCTAAAGTAAAAGGAAGACAAGATGAAGTTAAGGAACTAAACAAGAGATTTCAAAGGACAACTTGAGAAGACAAAATCAAATATTGTAATGACATATGCAAAGAGCTGGAGATACAAAACAAAAAGGAGAGAACACATTCTGTTTTTCTCAAGCTTAAGGAATTGAAGGATAAAATTCAAACCTTGCATGGCAATACTGAAGGATTATAAAGGGAAATATTAAATGATGAAAGAAATATCAAAACAAGAAAGAAGTAGTACATAGAGTCTCTACTATTAATACTTGTGGAAGCATCCATCAAGAAATCAAAAGACACATTGCCTTGGGAAAACCTGTTGCCAAAGACCTCTTTAAAGTATTGAAAAGTAAAGATGTCACATTGAAGATTAAGGTGCACTTGACTCATGCCATGTTGCATCATATGATTGTCAAATCTGGACATTGAACAAGGCAGACAGGAGAAGAATTGATGATTTTGAATTATGGTGCTGGAGACAATTATTGAATGTACCATGGACTGCCAAAAGAACCAACAAATCTGTCCTAGAGGAAGTGCAACCAGAGTGAGTGTTCCTTGGAGGCAAGGATGGCTAGACTGCATCTTACATATTTTGGACATGGAGTCAGGAGGTACCAATATCTGGAGAAAGACATCATCTTTGGGAGAGTGGCGTATCAATGGAGAAAATGGAAACCCTCCACTGGATGGAGTGACACAGTGTCTGCAACAATGGGCTTAAACATAAATAAGATCATGTGCCTGGAACAGAATTGGGGAGTGTTTCATTCCACTGTCACTAGGAGTCAGACCTAATAACAAAAAACATGTTAAGTCCTTAGAATTTTGTTTTGTTGTTCATGGTGTTTTTTATTAATAAAGATACTGTCTGTCTCTTTAGTTAAATATGGTCATTGGTAGGAAAATCAAATGTACTGAAATAAGCTTATTTCTGTTATAAAATTAATCACAAAAGCAAAACAATACCCAAACAAAAATCAAATTCCAATACAATGAGATTTTGTGTGTAAGTTGTGTGTGAGTAGATGTAGGTGTGTGGATGTGGTGCTGGGGACTGAAACTAGGGCCTTGTTCTTACTAAGAACCCACTCTACCATAAGGTTACTGCTACCATTCCATAGTGATATAACTTAAAGTTGATAGCATATACTGAGGGATTATATATAGGGATAACAGATGTGGAGGAGCCAAATGCTTGGAGACTTGATCATGCCAAAGACTGGTAGCTTCATATACTGAGAAAATTTAGAAAGGTCAAGATCAATTGAAAAGATGCATGTATAGCCTTTAGCACAAAGAATGGACAATGTTTAATATCAGTTTTCTTAATGTTATTGAATCATCTGTTCTGATAGACTATGAAACTCTTTAAATAAAACATGATCTGTGCATTTGACAATGGTAGTTATAGAAAGTGCCATTCAAGATTTTTCAAAAATAGCATTTACAACGTGTGAACAAAAATACAGTGAATATTTAAAGTTAAAAAAATACCATAAGAGAAACATTTCCATTAATTCCCTTTCAAAATACTCTTCCTAGCTTTGAACACATTTATCCCATCATTCTTGCCACTTTCTGAAGCTATTATGCAGGTCTGAAATATGTCTGGAAATGAGCTTCTATTTTACCAATGATGAGACTAAAAATTAAGGAGATGATTTTTCTAGGACCAAATTTGTATCAAAAACCAAAGTATCCTGAAATTGACTCTAATGAATATGAGATATTTTTTATATTGCTGTATGTTGTTCTTGTTGTTAGGTGCCCTCTAGTCAGGTCTGACTCAAACTGACCCTATGTACAAGAGAATGAAACATTCCACAATGCTGTGCCATGCCCAGGACTATGTCAGTGCTTCTCTGTTATTCATACAGTTTTTCATGGCTAATTGTTTTGGGATTGATTCAGGAGTGGATTGCCAAGTCCTTCTCCCATTTTTGTGCTGCTGAGGATCAAACCTAAGGCCTCAGAGAGTACAGAGGAGCTGTCTGCCAATTGAGCTAAGCCCTAATCTTCCACATTGCACTGGAGTACAAGTACTATTTATAAACAAGATTAACAATCACTTGTACCAACCCAAGGAAATGGTATAGCTCATAAAAGTTGAAAATACATCTCTTTTACAAATGCCCAAACTACTTCCATTTTTTCCTGTGCTGCAAAATGCTCAAACTAAAGGACATAATTTATATGTTGTTAAGCAAAATGCATTGGTGAATCCTTTTTTAATGACAATGTAGAATCAGAAGGAGTGGAGAATTAAATTTTATGTTTGTTGTTGTTAGGTGACATTGAGTCGGGTCTGACTCATAGCAGCCCTTTGTATAGCAGAAGGATATAATCCCCAATTCTGTGCCAAGCACATGATCTTATTTATGTTTAAGCCCGTTGTTGCAGACACTGTGTCAATCCATCTAGTAGAGGGCTTTTCCTTTTTTCGTTGACCTGCAAGTTTCCCAGACATGATGTTCTTCTCTAGGGATTGGTCCCTCCTGACAACATGTCTGAAATATGTAAGACTCAGTCTAGCCATCCTTACTTTCAAGGAGCTCTCTAGTTGCACTCCTTCTAGGACAGATCTGTTAGTTCTTCTGGCAGTCCATGCTATATTCAATATTCATCACCAGCCCCATAATTCAAAAGCATCAATTCTCCTGTCTGTCTTGTTCAATGACAAGCTTTCATATCCATATGATGACCGAAAATACCATGGTATAGTCAGGTGCACCATCATCTTCAATGTGACATCTTTACTTTTCAATACTTTAAAAAGATCTTTTGCTACAGATTTTCACAAAGCAATGCATCATTTTGATTTCTTGACAGTTGCTTCCACGGGTGTTGATTGTAGAACCAAGTAAAGCAAAATCATGGGCAAACTCAGCCTTTTCTCCATTTAAAATGAAGTTGCCTACTGATCCAGGTGTAAGGATTTTTGTTTTGTTGATGCTGAATCACAATCTGTCCTGAGGCTATGTTCTTTGATCTTCATCAGTAAATGTTTCAAATCTTCTTCACTTTCAGCAAGCAAAGTCATTTGTACAACACAGGTTTAATAAGTCTTCCTCCAATCTGGATGCCATGTTCTTCTTCATAAAGTCCAGCTTCTCGGATTATTTGTTCAACATAGAAACTGAAGAGATATAGTAAATGGATACATTCCTGATGCACATCTTTCTTGACTTTAAAACAAGCAATGTTTCCTTGTTCTGTTCAAATAACTGCCTCCTGCTCAATGTACAGATTCCTCCCAAGTACAGTTAGGTGCTCTGGTATTCCCATTCTTTGCAGTGTTATCCATAATGTGTTAGGATCCACACAGTCAAATGCCTTTGCATAGTCAATAAAATATAGACATCTTTCTGATATCCTCTGCTTTTGGCTAATATCCATGTGACATTAGCAATGATGCCCCTGGTTACCTGCCTTCTTCTGGATCCAGCTTGATTTTCCCACAGTTCCCTGTCTACATATTGCTGCAGTCGCTTTTGAATGATCTTTAGTAAAATTTTTCCTGCATGCGATAATAATGATATTGTTCTATAGTTTCCACATTCACTTTGATCCCCTTTCTTGGGAATAAGCACAAATATGGGTCTCTTCCAGTATGTTAGTCAGGTAGCTGTTTTCCAAATCTTTTGGCATAAACATATTAACACCTCCAATGCTGCATCTGTGTGTTGAAACATCTCTATTGGTATTCCAAGAAATTCCTGGAGCCTTGTGTTTTGCCAATTCTTTCAAGGCACCCTCTACTTCATCCTTCAATACCATTGGTTCTTCATCATATGCAAACTCTGAAATAGTTGGTCATCCACCAATTCTTTTTTGTATAATGTTTCTGTGTATTCCTTCCAACTTCTTTTGATATTTCCTATATCATTCAATATTTTCCCTGTAGAATCATTCACTATTGCCACTCAAAGCTTGTGTGTTTTCTTCAATTCCTTAAGCTTGAGAAAAACAGAGCATGTTCTTCCCTGTTGGTTTTCTGTCGCTAGCCCTTTGTACATGTCATTATAATATTTGATTTTGTCTTCTCAAGCTGCCATTTGGAATCTTCTGTTTAGCTCCATATCTTCTGTTTCACCATATCTTCTCTTTACTTTAGCTGCTTGATGTTCAAGGGCAAGAGTATCTTTGGACATGTAATTTGGTCTTTTTTCTGTCTTTTTAATAACCTTTTGCTTTCCTCATAAATGATATCTTTGATGTTATGCCACAACTTATCTGGTACTCTATCATTTGTGTCTAATGCATTAAACCTGTTCTTGTGGTGGTCTCTGAATTCAGATGGGATATGGTAAAGCAAATGAAATTGAATGTTCTAGAAGCTTAAGACTTTTCTGAAGTCTTATGAATATGAGGTCACAGATAAGAACTCAGGATCAAAAGACAGAGAGGGGGTTTAGCAGCTTAACCCTGTAAATATAATTCTCCACCACAACCACCAAGGACCAACCCTTACATGGAAAAGGACACAAATTTAAAGGTTCTATGTGAAAAGTTTACTAAATTTTTGTAAGAAGAATATCATGAAAAAATAGGTTGATATTTCACATCTGGTTAAACAGAGAACAGAGGGAACAAAGCAAATGAAGAGGCAGAAAATTACTTAAAGGATAAATAGTACATTGTGCTAATTTGAAATATGCACACACACACGCACACACACATACACACACACAGTATGTATTTAATTAAAATCTACCAGAAAATTCAGCAATTATTTATTACTTAGATCAGCCAAGATTTTTTTTTGTAATACTGGGGGTTGAATCCAGGGCCTTGCACTTGCATGCTTTGCAAATGCTGGGCCACTGAGCTGCACCCCTAGCCCTTTTTTTTTTTTTTTTTTTTTTTTTTTTTTTTTTTTTTTTTTTTTTTTTTTTTTTTTTTTTTTTTTTTTTTTTTGTACTTTTTGAGACATGGTCTCAGTAAATTATGCAGACTGCCTCTGGTCTCGACCTTGCTATACTCCTGCCTCCTCCTCCTGAGTCACTGGGATTACAGGCATGCACCCTTTGCCCAGCAGATTTTTTTTTTAAGATCAATTTTATTATTAGCATTTTTTAGAATTGCTGATATATAGGTAATAACAAAAATATCAGTTTTAAGTTGATCTTATTATTGTTTCAAATTTTCCAAGGACAATGCTCACATCAACAGTGGACCACAACCACGGCTTTATACTGGGTCTGTCACTGTGAGGAAACAATATATACACAAATATGGGCTACTAAAAATATCGTCTGTATGATGTGTGCTGGGATTTAGCTCAGTTGATAGAGCGCTGCGGTGCAGTCTCTGAGGTCCTGAGTTCAATTCCCAGCACTGCAAAAATGGGAGAAGGACCTGGCAATCCACTCCCAAGGCAATCCCGAAACAGTCAGCCATTGAAAACCCTATGAGGGTTGCTATGAGTCGGATACCGACTCGACGGCACCTAACAACAACAACATGTATGATGTGTATCACACAATGCATCATGTATATATCCCATAACACATATATATGTAGTATACAGCTACAAATAGAAACATAGATATATCTCTCTATATAGACACAGTTATCTCTCTATATATTTATATATGTTGTGAATGTATATATGTATATTTATATTTGTGTATACATAAAGACATATTGAGAGGTAGGTGACCTTAGTAAACATCTATTATAGTTAGAATGTATTAAATGTAAAGAATCAGTATCAATCATAAGATCAGTAACTTCTAAGAGCTACAAAAATGCAAGCTGTCATCATAAATACCTTTCATGTAAGGGTTAATTTTACTGTTTATATAGAATAGTTTGATTTTTAAAATGTAAACTTATAGTACATATGGCATTCAAAATTATAAAGCTTACAGTTTATATTTAATATCAGAACCCAGATAAAGATAGTCATTTCCATGATATTTGTATAAAATAAACATAATTTTATTGTTATGAAAATTCATATGAAAATAAAATATACAAGATGTACAGAAAAATTTTCAATTCTCATAATTCTGTAAATTTCATTTTTTCATGAAGAATTGTATGTAAGGACAAGTTTCCTAAGCTTCAAACTGTTCTCTAGCACTAATTTTAAAATCATATAAAAGACATAAACACAAAATTAAGTATCCATGAGTTAAAATGAGAAATTTGGTTAAAATTTAACTTTAATGTCATCTGTGACTCTATGTGAGCAGAACATTCAACATATCATATAAGCAGTAATCATTCTAGAAGTTTCTTCTCATAGGAATAAGTTTCCCCATATGACCCTCTCTAGTTATTTTGTGCCTTTTTTTACATTGTCTTTATAATTTGGGGAAGTTGAAATACAAGACCTGGAAACCTGCATTGATACAATATACTTGAGAAAAAAATAATTGGAATGGAGGAGATATCTTTACACCACTGTATAGCTGAGAAATATTTTATTTTAACCATTTTTATCATTTAGCCCATAACAAAGAAGTGTCAGATTGGATCCAGATTGTTAATTTATTGCATTAAAGATTACTTAAAAAAAAAAAAAAAAGCCATCACCACCACCAACAACAACAAAAACCCCTGCTCTGGTTAGTTTCTTTGTACTCACCATCAATCAAAACTAACCTGAAAATAAAAACAGCTCTAAGGGACTGACTTTGCCCAGGGCTGATCCTCTGTGCATTTACTGCTTTTTGAGCATCCACTTGCTGTTTTAGACTTTTCTTGGCCCTTTAGTCATGAGAAATTATCTATTGTCCTTGTGTAAATGAAACCATTTTGTTTCTACACAAATTGGTATAGACCTCTTAGTTTGCAGACACTTTAGAAATATCACACTTTGTTGGCTCTGGTTTCCTATTCACCACTCAGAAGTAAATGGACCTCATTTCACCACCATGTTCCTAGTGAAAGAGTAGTAACCCAGCTCTCCTTCAATGTCCAGCTACAGGTAACCTAGGTGATGCATCCTGCATTTCATGACAGTAATCCTAATTAACTGACTTTGTCCAATGATCTTGCAATATTACCTTGCCATCTGATGTTAATGTTTCTTCAAGCACTGCACATCAAAGCATAATGTTAGGTCACCAGGCCCCAAATGACTCATTGGTAATATGAAAGAGGTCAGGACATAGACATACTAATTTGCTATTTTAAGTGTGTGAAATGAATAAAATCATTACTATCTTTGATAAGTTAGATTTTCAGAAAGAATAAGGAAACAATGCATTCACTACTCATATATTCATTCATCTGCTCATCAGAATATAAGGTCCATAGAAACAGATTTATTTTTCTTCCTATCCCTAGCACCAAAACAATGTCCAGCATATATGCTTATATCCAGAAGATAATAGATACATTACAATTAATAAAATAAAATAAAAACAAAATCCTTCCCTCATGGATCTCAGTGCACCCTAAGCATGGAAGCTGTATTATAGTAAAAAAAAAAAAAAAACTTTGGGGAAAAAAACAGAATTGACCCTTCCACTTTGAAACTTAGTTATAGAATCATTGGCATCATTACCCTCTAGGTTCCTCAGTTTATTCATCTCGCAAAGGAATTACATGCTCTACGTGAGGATAATGTATTGTGTTTAATCATATATTATGGAAAAAAGTATGTGATAAAAGTTTAAATAAGGTATTTATTTCCTATCTAGTAATGAAAATTAAATAAAGAGCAAATTTGAGGCAGACCTAACAGCTCCATAGTTCCATCAGAGATCCCATTTTCTCTTGTCTCCTATGCAACTGTCCTTAACATGTTCTCACTTTATCATAGCAGAAGGCTGTTGGAGCTCCATTATCACAGCCATATTGCAGGTAGAAAAATAGAAAGAACAAAAAGTTAAAGGATCATTTTGCCTAAATCAATATCCTTCCAAGGAATAGGTACATGTTATACTTTCCCTTAGTTTTTAATTGCTAGAATTATATAACATGTTTATAAGGAATGCTAGGAAATGCATTTTCTCAAGGTCATCACTTGTATACCCAAAAATACCATAGCTCTTGTCAGTAATAAGGGGTGTGTGTGTGTCTATACATGTGTTAGGCGCTGTTGGGTTGAATGCGACTCATGGTGACTCTATGTACAACCCAACACAGTGTCATGTACATAATCTTATGTTTGAGCCCATTATTATAGCCACTATGTATCATCTCATTTTGAGTCATGCCACAACAGTAAAAAGAAAGTCCAGGTGCTTTCCTCTATTCCCATCATTAACATTGACTCCTCTTTGAGGGGACAACTCTTCCCCAGTCATTTCTTGAATGACTTCTAGTATAAGGCGGTCTCATTTTCCACACTATGTTTGACGGTGCTTCTCTGCTATTCAAAGGGTTTTCAATGACAAATTCTTTCAGAGTGGGCTGCCAAGTCTTTCTCCCTTCTTTGTCTTAGTTTGGAAATTTGGCTGAAACCTGTCCACCATGGGAGGCTCTGCTGGAATCTGAAATACTGGTGGCATAGCTTTCAGCATCACAGCAACATGCAAAACTCCACCCCAGAACAAGCTGAAAGACACATGAGGTAAGGAGATGGGGAGGAATAAATACTGAGTAAGAAACTAGCTCTTTTAGTCACAAGAGGAGTCTGCTTGTTTATATAAGGAAAATTTGTCACATGGGCATTTAGGGTTAAGTATTTTTCAGTAGTGGAGAGGGAGAGAAAATAGAGTTTAGCAATGGATAAATTTCTGGTCCCAATGTCTTGGAAGGGAGAAACAATAAAATGACATTTATAAATCTTGTTCCAGCCCCATGATCTAAATTAGAATTCTAATTAAAAAGTTGGAGGCAATAGTCACAATGTAGCCCTGTATCAAGAAATGAGGAAGTTGACTCTACCTCCTTGGTAAGAACATCACAGCAAGATTAGCTAAAACCATCTTTGACAAAAGTTTTCTACATTTTGAAAGGTCAATTATGCTATGTTGTTAGGCTCAGTAATGGAGTAATAGCTTGATGTGCTTATATTCCTTACCACAGTCAACATAGAGACTCATGAGAAATAGTACCTTCATATTTTACTGGTTTTAAGCTCTCCATGTATGTTTTTCAGGGATACTTGCCTCTAAAAGAAGCATAAAGTTCATTGCCCTAGGTTCCAATACACTTTTCTGGCATATGACCCAGTTTTATACATTTCAAATTGGGTATTTTGGTTATGACTGCTAAAATTTCCTGAGTTTGCTCATATTGGAAATTAGAATAATACTATCTACCTTAATAATACCACATTTTATGTAGCAGATGAAAAAATGCATGTTAAAATTCTTTACAAGCTACAAATTACTATGCACATATGCATAGTCCTTATGGTTATACTTTGTTTTGGCTCATCTTAGACCTGTTCTATCAACATTATTCTTCCTCCTACAAAAAATTATTTCCTAATTCTTTATGTCATTTTATAATAGCACACCATCTTTTTATGGCCTGTAAACTCTTTGTAATTAAAACAAAAGCAAAAATGTTTAAATAAGGAAATAACTTTATTTTCTCCTGAAAATTCTCCTACTACACTCACATCTCACTGCACTAACCAATCTGAATTTCAAAATACATCCAACATTATTTATTCATTTTGGTAATTTGTGTGCTTTGTTTTGTATATATAGCCTTATTCAAATAATTTATTTACAGGTAATTGAGTTATTACTTGTAATGAAGAGAAGTAGTATACTGATAATCTGTAAGTATGTTAAAGGGCACTTTATATTTGGTTTTGGAATGCATTTTTTAAGGGATTTGCTTTTGCAATTACATTTTTCTTTCTCAGTAAACTTAAACTTCATTTACATTGCTTTGGCAAGGGAACAGGAGATGCTGAAAAGAATTCTGAGTATAGGGAGAATATGCTCTGGATATAAACAATACTCCATCAAGGAGAAGTCACAACACACCAATCATTGAGAGTTGATTTCATAATAGACTTGCTTTTGTTCATTCTGGTTTTCCATTACCAATTACAAACAAATTCTTTAACATTAAAGGTAAATGTATCAAACCAATCCATTAGTGTGAATATGATCAATAACTCTTGGTGGCAAGAACATAACTACCAAATTCTGGGGCTCACCCAAAAGCTAATAAGTTTGTGTCATTTTTATTATTTCTTGTCATATCTCTTATATAAATGTAGCAGACAGAGAAAGGGAGAGGGGATAGAGAATTGGGGTGCAGAAAAAGTAAAAGAATAAACAGGAAAATGAAGGAAAATAATATTCCAACTGATTTTTCTTTAATGCCCAAATTTACAGTAACATAAAAGGAGGTTTCATGGGAGACAAACAAAAAGATAAATATTTAAAAGTCATATTTCATAAATATAAAGGGATTTTGGAGTTGGCCTCAAAGAATGTAACAGAAAACTTATTCCTTTTATTTAATTGAAAGCAGGATATGCACTAGCCATCTCTTAGCTAGGGTCATTTATAAACTATTAGTGATTGAATTTGCATTTTTGTCAAGAAGGAAAAAAATAGCTATTGCATAGGTCGCTTTTTCTCCAGACATTGAATCATTATTTAATTAAGTACTGTTTATGGTTTTACATTTTCATTTTATCTGGGTGCTGCCTTTGAGTAAACATATACTCAATTTATCATCACATATGGTTTTTAATCTAGGCATATGCAGATCATTAGTTCTTTTATAATGACGTTTTCTTTAAATTTCTTAACTTTCAGAGAATGATTTTGCTTCCTTTTCTTTGAAAATAATGTTGTTAATAAGTTAGAGACCAAAAGGAAAACAAAATATTCTGTACAACTTCTCCATGACCTAGTTCACAGATTCCATTTTTTAATATTATTGTATTTTTAATATTCCCTGTGTGGTGTTTCCAATTACTTTTTTTACACAAGTTGACTCTCCCACTGCATGTGTCCTTTTAAGATCTAAACAAGGAGCTAGCCATGTTTTCAGAATTCTACAAACTCCTTCATAAAATGTAAGCTAACAGTCAAGAATATTATTTAAATGGAAGAAATTGATATAATAAGTACACATATGAGCTGTTGATCAATATGAATAATTATATGAAAAATTATTCTCAGGAAACATAAGAAGAAACAAAACTACAAAATTATAAAAATGAAAATTGATTTTGAATATTAGAGAAGAAATATGAAAATCTTTAGACCTCATGATATTTTTCTGAGGGATGTAAAATAACTCACTTGTGTAGAATAGTTTCTAGGCTTCTTTAAAGAACATGAAAGTAAAGTGCCAGGAAAACTATTTGTATCTATTGTGTTGAAAAACAAGGTTGAATGACTTACCAACACTTCACCAGAGTATTCAGACCTTCCTAACATAAGATTCATACTTTAAGCCATGTGTCAGACACATAATCATTTTTTATGTTTAAGCCTATTGTTGTAGACACTGTGTCAATCCATCTAAAAGAGAGTCTTCTTTTTCCTTGTGACTCACCACTCTCCCAAACATTATGTTCTTCTCCAGGGATTGGTCCTTCCTGACAACATGTCTAAAACACAAAGACAGTCTAGCCATCCTTGCTTCCACGGAGCATGCTGGTTGCACTTCTAGGACGGTTTGTTAGTTCTTTTGGCAGTCCATGATACATCCAGTATTCATCTCCAGCACTATTATTCAAAAGCATCAATTCTTTTTCTATATCCCTATTCATTATCCAGTTGTTATGAGCATAAGATGCAACAGGCAACATGACATCTTTACCTTTCAACACCTGAAAGAGGTCCTTTGTAACAGTTTTTCCCAATGCAATGCATCTTTTGATTTCCTGATTGCTGCTTCCTTGAGTGTTGATTTTTGAACAAAGTAAAACAAATTTTCAGATAGTCTCAATCTTTCCTCCATTTATCATGAAGTTGTTTACTGACCCAGTTGTAAGAAGTTTTGTTTTCTTGATGTTGGGGTGCAATCCATACTGAAGGCTGTGTTCTTTGATCTTTATCAGCAAATGTTTAAATCCTCTTCATTTTCAGCAAGCAAAGTTGTGTCATCTGTATAATACAGGTTACTAATGAATCTTTCTCCAATCCTAATGCCATGTTCTTCATCATAAGGTCCAGCTTCTCGTCTCATTTGCTCAGCATAGAGATTGAAGAGATATGGTAGAAGGAAACAGCCTTAACACAAACCTTTCCTAACTTTAAACTAAACAATGTTTCCTTGTTCTGTTTTAACAACTCTTGATCCACATACAGATTCTTCATGAGTATCATTAAATGTTCTAGTATTCCCATTCTTCACAATGTTATCCATAATTTGTTGTGTTGCAGAGTCAAATGCCTTTGCATAGTCAATAAAACATCGATAGATATCTTTCTGATATTCTCTACTTTTAGCCAAAATCCATCTGACATCAGCAGTGATGTCCCTGGTCCCATGACGTCTTCTAAATCCAGCTTGATTTTATGGCAATGCCCTGTAAATGTACTGATGCAGTCACTTTTGAATGACCTTTAGCAAATTTTACTTTTGTGTGAGATTAATGATATTATTCTATAATTTCCACATTCAGCTGGATTCCCTTTCATGGCAATAGACACAAATATGGATCTCTCCCAGTCAATTGGCCAGTTAGCTGTTTTCCAAATCTTTTGGCATAAATGAGTGAGCACCTCCAGTGTTTCATTTGTTTGTTGAAAGAGCTCAATTAGTATGCCATCAAATCCTGCAGCCTGTGTTTTTAACAATGTGATCAAGGCAGCTTCCACTTCCTTTTTTAGTACCATTGGTTCCTGATCATATAAATCTTCTTGAACTGGTTGACTATACACCAATTCTTTTTGGTATAACGATTCTGTGTGTTCCTTCCATCTTCTTTTGATGTTTCCTGTGTCATTTAATATTTTCCCTGTAATCCTTCACTATTGCCACTTGACGCTTGCATTTTTTTCAATTCTTTAAGATTGAGAAAAACAGAATGTTTTCTTTCCTTTTGGTCTCCTATCTCTAGCTCTTTGCACATGTCATTATAATATTTGATATTTTCTTCTCAAGCTGCTCTTCGAAATCTTCTGTTTAGTTCATTAACTTCATCATATTTTCCTTTTACTTTACCTGCACAGCATTCAGGGACATGTTTTGTGTATTTGTTTGTTTGTTTTGTTTTGTTTTTGTGGTACTGGGGTGTGAACCCCGGGCCACAGGTTTCCATGCTTTGCAAGTGCTGTACCACAGAGCTGCACCCTCAGCCCAATTTTTTACTTTTTTTTTTTTTTTTTTTTTTTTTGAGACAGGGTCTCACCAAATTACCCAGACTGCCTCTATTCTCAAACTTGTAATCTTCCTGCCTCCACCTCTGGAGCCACTGGAATTACAGGCATGCACCACTGCACCCCGCTTCAAGAACTTGTTAAAGAGTCTTTTTTGGTATGTAATTTGGTCTTTTTTTACTTTCTGTCTTTTTAATAACCTTTTGCTTTCTTCATGAATGTCTTTGATGTCATGTCTAAATTCATCTGATCTTCGATAATTAGTATCTAATGCATCAAATCTGTTCTTGAGAAGGTTTCTGAGCTCAGGTGGGATACAATCAAGGTCATACGTTGGCTCTCATATACTTGTTCTAATTTTCTTTCGTTTTTGTTTGAACTTGCGTATAAGCAGTTGATGATTGGATCCACAATCAGCAGCTAGTCTAGTCTTAATTTTTGATACTGAGCTTTTTTCCATCATCACTTTCCACAAATGTAGTCAGTTTGGTTCCTTTATGTTCCATCTGGTGAATTCTATGTGTGTAGTCATTGTTCATGTTGGTGAAAAAATTGTATGTGCAAAGAAAATGTTTTTCGTCTGACAACCCCTAGCATCATTTCTGTCACCAAGGCCATATTTTCCAACTACTGAGTCTTCTTTTCTTCTACCTTTTGCATTCTAATCACCAGTAATTATCAGTGCATCCTGATTGTATTTTCAATCAATGACAGACTGCAGAAGATAGTGAAAATCTTCCACTTCTTCAATTGTGGCCTTAGTGGTGTGTGCATAATTTTGAGTAACAGTCATATTAACTAGCCTTCCTTATGGACATATGGATATTATTCTATCACTGACAGCATTGTACTTTGGGATAAATATCTTTTCAATGATGAATACAACCTCATTTCTCTTTAAGTTGTCATTCATAGCATAGTAGACTATATGATTATCTGGTACAAAATGACCAATACCAGTCCATTTTTACTCACTGATGCACAGAATGTCAATGTTTATGTGCTCCTTTTCACTTTAATAATTTCTAATTTTCCTAGGGGCTGGGATTTAGCTCAGTGGGTAGAGCGCTGCACTGCAGTCTCTGAGGCCCCGAGTTCAATTCCCAGCACCGCAAAAATGGGAGAAGGGCCTGGCAATCCACTCCCAAGGCAATCCCAAAGCACACAGCCATTGAAAACCCTATGAGGGTCGCTATGAGTTGGATACCGACTCAACGGCCCCTAACAACAACAAACAACAACAGCAATTTTCCTAGATTCATACTACATATGTTCTATGTTCTAATTATGAATTGATGCCTCCTGTTGTTTCTTCTCATTTTGAGTTGTGCCACATCAACATAAGGAGTTCCCAGGGGCTTTCCCTGTCATTAGGGTATG
Source organism: Pedetes capensis (assembly GCA_007922755.1). Taxonomy (NCBI): domain Eukaryota; kingdom Metazoa; phylum Chordata; class Mammalia; order Rodentia; family Pedetidae; genus Pedetes; species Pedetes capensis. The sequence goes on from VMDO01018520.1 coordinate 29,144, forward strand.
CTCCACTTTAAGGAGGCAACTCTTCCCCAGTCATATGTTGAGTGCCTTCCAGCTTGGTGGGGGGGCTCATTTTCAGCACTATATCTGATAGCATTTCTCTGCTATTTGTTGGACTTTCAATGGCTAATTGCATCAGGAGTGGGCTGCTGGGTCCTCCTTCCTAGTCTATCTTAATCAGGAAGCTAAACTGAATCCTGTCCACCATGAATGACCCTGCTGCAACTGTTTTTAAATACACTAGAGAATTCTATTGTTCTTAATAAGAGCTACACTCAAGGAAAACTCTTTAACCAGAGCCTAACCTTGTGGGAGTTTATCAGAACCCAATTGAGCTCAGGGAAGGGAAATATACAATTGCAACTCCCTTTATCTTTCCACGTGAAAGAAAGCAAATAGCCAAGTCTAGTGCACTATATCTACACTGTCCCAATTAAGGGAGTGGAGAGGAGACTGAGAAGCATGTCTGAAGTTCACAGTCCCAAATATGGGTTCATTAGAATGCTGAGACCTAATCATATCGCTCTTAATTTTTGCCTTGCCCCCACACCTGAGAAGCATGTTACTAAAGTCAATGTATAGCAATTCCTTTTACCCAGGAAATCATGTCCAGCTATGAAGAAAAAGTTACAAGACATACTGAAAGGCAAAAATACAATTTGAGTAGACAAAGCAAATATCAGAAATGCACGCAAGTGGAAGGAATGTTAGTATTGTCAGATGGGATCCTAGAAAAATAATGATTAATAGACTAAATGTTCTAATTTAGTGGCTCATACTAATTGAGAGATATCCCATGTTCACAGAAGAGTCAGTGTTGTCAATATGTGAGGTTTTTTCCCAACATAATCTGTAAGTTTGATGCAACTCTAATCACAATCCTAACAACTTATTTTATGAATATTGTTTCTCAAGTTTGAGAAGTAAAAGACCCAATATACCAACAAATATTGAAGAAGACCAAAGTTGAGTGATGGACACTTCCTAATTTCAGGACTCACCACAAAGCTAGAATAATAAAGACTGTAGCACTGGCCAAAGAACAAGCAAATAAGTCAATAGAGCAAAATAATGATCCTAGCAATAGACCTACTTACTTGTAGTCAGCTGGTCTTTGACAAAGAAACAAAAGCATTTCAATGGAAAAAAACAGATATACTTTTAAAGAAATGGTTTCAAAAAATAAAACAGCCACAAATGGATCTAGCTTCTTGGTATTTAGCCTAAGAAGTTGAAAACTCATGTCCACTCAAAAACCTACATGTAGACCCTTGTAACAGCTTTATTCAAAATTGCTTAAGCATTGGAGCAATCAAAATTTCCTTCAGTCGATGCATAGACAAATAAACTATGGCACATCCAGGCAGTGGGATATAATTTAATGCTAAAACAAAAATGAGTTCCTAAGTCATGAAATACATGAAGAAAACTTTATGCATATTAGTAAGTAAATAAGATAATCTGAATGCCTGCATACTGCATGAGTCAACCAAGATAGCCTATGGAATATGAAAAAAAAATATAGGCATAGTAAAAACAACTGGAGATTGCCAGAGTTTGGAAGGGAGGATGGATTAGTAGGGAGACACAGAATTTTTAGAACAGTGAAACTGCTCTGTGTGATAATAATGGATACATGTCATTATATGTTTGGAATGCACAACATCTGGAGTTAATCTTAATGTAAACTATGGATTTTAAGTCATAATGATGTGCATTGTAGACTCATCGTTGTAATAAATGAAATACTTGGATGAGGGTGAAATATATTGATGCTGAGGAAGGCAATGCTTTTGTGGGGATAGGCCCCATAGGGGAAACCTCTGTACTTTCTGATCAATTTTGCTGTGAACCTAAAACTTCTCCAAAAAAAAAAAGTCTGTTCTAAAAAAAACAAAGAGAAATAAAGAAATAGGATGATTGTGCATGTATCTCTTTGCTATGCTGATTTCATTTCCATTAGATATATACTCAGAAGTGACAGAGCTGGATCATATTGAGATCTATTTGAAGTTTATTGGGGAATTTTCATACTCTTCTCCATGGCCATACTAATTAACATCCCCACATTCCCACAACACTGTATGAGTTCCCTTTTCTCCACATCCCTGCCAACATTTGTTTTTTGTTGTTGTTGTTGTTTGTTTGTTTTATATTAGCTGTTCTAACTGGGGTAAGATGATACTTCATTGTAGCTTTCATCTGCATGATGGCTACCGATATTGAGCATTTTATAAACCAGACATAGAAAGGCAAATACCATGTGTTCTTTCACATGTATGAAAACTAAAGGAAAATTATGTCAAACTGAATGTAGAATAGTGATTACCAGAACATGAAAGGGGAGAAGTGAAAGGGGAAAGATGAGGGTAGAATAAAGAAGGTAGGATTGTAGGTTCCACAAGAGTTAGATAGAAGGAATGACTTCTGATATTCTACAGCACAGTGAGATGGCTAATTCACAATAAGCTGTTATATATTTTATGAAGATATATAAGAAAACAGAAGGAAATGAGAAAAAATAGTAATTATTCTGATTAGACTAGCTGTATGCACATGTTGAATGCCCTACTGAACCCCATTAATGTATGCTACTAATACATTTTAATAAAAATTAAAATAAAATATATATCAAATGAAAAAAGAAATACCATGAAGTTAAATGCTGCATAAGGGTAGGAGTGATAATATAACTAAACAGCTTAATGCCAATATTATAAATAAAAGTAGAGATAGCTGACTTTATCTTGTATATTACCAAGTGGCATTATTTAGGGAACTCAATGCTTCTGTAGGTGTGATCTCCACTAGTTCTATACTAATTAATGTTACTACCAACAGCAGCACCCCACTCTGTGTTGCCTTGGCCTTCTAGAATGACATAAAGAAAGACAATTTACATTAGCTATACATCTGCTTCCAAGTTTGTTATTGTTGCTGTTGTACTGGGGGTTTAACCCAGGGCTTTGCACTTGCATGCTTTGCAAGTGCTGGACCACAGAGCTGCACCCCCGGCACCCCATCCCCCCTTTTTTTTTTACTTTTTTGAGACAGGGTCTCGCCAAATTATGCAGACTGTCTCTGGACTCGAACTTGTGACCTCCTCTGCCTCTGTTTCTCGAGCTGCTGAGATTATAGGCATGTGCCACTGCACCAGGCATCCAAGATTTTCTTTTCTTTTCTTTTCTTTTTTTTTGTAATAATGATATTCCTTTGGAGGAACTTTTATACTTTCTTCTAGTTATAATTATTTTTTATCAAGGTTCTCTTCAATGTTTTTTAACTTCAATAAGAACATAGCAAAAGCTACAGGCCCTTAACAGATGTTTAAGTGTTTAAGTGTTCAATAAAGTATTCTTTATTGTGTATAGGCACAATGTTACACATCAGATATCTTGAACTAATTGTTGTTGTTAGGTGCCATTGACTCTGGTCCAACTCATAGCAAGACTGTGCACAGCAGAACGAAACACCCTCTGACACTGTGCCATACCCCTCACTATGACAGTGCTTCTCTGCTATTCATAGAGGTTTCAATGGCTGATTGTTTTCAAGATTCTTTCAGGAGTGGCCTGCCTGGTCCTTCTCCCCTTTTTGTGGTACTGAGGATCTAACTTAGGGCCTCAGAGCACGCATAGAGGCACTCTACCAAAACACATCTTGCACGGTCAAAATTTTGTACACATTGGTTGGAATTTGTACACATTGATTAATTACTCCCCATTCCCCCATCCACAGCCATGGTGACCACTATCCTATTCCTTGCTTCTATGAGTTTGACTTCTGTAAATACTTTATATAAGAGGAATCATGCAGTATTTACCTTCTGTGACTAGCCCATATCATTTAGCATAGTGTCCTCTAGTGTCATCGGTTGGGTCCCTGTTCAGGCACCAACTATGTTGGGCCCCACATTCAGGCGCCAACTCTATGTGGGGCACGCGCCTCCTGGTCCCTCCTGGAGGTTCAGATGGGCAGCGCCACTGCGCACACAGATACTAAACACAGTTCACTCAGGACCCTCAGGTGAGGGGCGCAGACTCCTGTGGCCCTCGGTACCCTGGCAGAGACGGGAGAAAGGAAAAAGCCTCAGGTGCTTTTGCCTTCCAGGCGCAAACACCTGTGTTGGTCGTCTCGGTGGTCACGAGGAGACAGCTGTTGCTTCCTCGGTGATCACACAAAAAGCATGGATTGCGACGGGAGAGGTTTCTTTCTGGGGGAGTTCTGGGGGAGAGCAGAGGGAGCGGTGTTTCCTCATCAGTGGTCCAGCAGGAATGGGCAAGAAGGCACAGAAAAGGGGTGCCAAAAGGGGCCTAAAAGGCCTAAAAGGCCTAAAAAGGATCGAGCTGCCACAGCGCAGCTCCTTATATAGTTTGCCCACGGAATGGCCTGACCCAATCAGCTTTCAGTCCAATTGTCCAATCAGGAAGGGTTTTGTACAAACGTGCAACCAAGTTACTTTCATTTTCCCTAGATTTCCAATTTACAAACCAGATATTCAAAAACCGTTTTCCCAGTTTGGCAGTTTTTGCCAATTTCCTCTCAATTTTTCCCTACAGTCACCCATGTTGTCATATGCTGCAGGATTGCCTTCCCTTTTTATGGCTGATATCATCACATTGGACTGGGATTTAGCTCATTTGATAGAGCATCACTCTACAGTCCCTAAAATCCCAGGTTTTATTCCCAGTACCTCAAAAAGGGGAGGAGGATGTGACAATCCACTCCCAAAGCAATCCCGATAAAACAATCAGCCATTAAAAACCCTATAAGGGTCACTATGAGTCAAACACGACTGGATTCCATGGCACCTAACAATAACAACAACAATCATCACACTGTATGTATAAAGAGTACCACATTTTCTTTACTCATCTGTCTATGGACATTTAGATTATTTCCACAGGTTGGCTATTTTGTATAGCACTACAACAAACATGGGAGTTGTAATATAATTTGAGATCTTAATTTCAATTATTTTAGCTACACACCCAGAAGTGGGATTGCTAGGGCATATGACAGACATGACAGGTATATTTTTAATTTTTTTTTCTGAAGTTGGTGTTGAACCCAGGGCCTCATGCTTACACTAACATGCTTTGCAAGTGCTGTACCACTGAGCTCCACCCTCGGCCCAATTTTTTTTTTTTCACTTTTTGAGACAGTGTCTCGCTAAATTACACAAACTACCTCTGGTCTCGAACTTGCAATCCTCCTGCCTCTGCCTTCCAAGTCACTGGGATTACAAACATTTACCACCACACCTGGCTATTTTTAATTGTTTAAGGAGTTTCTTTCTTTCTTTCTTTCTTTCTTTCTTTCTTTCTTTCGTTTTGGTAGTACTTAGTGGTTGAACCCAGGGCCTTGCACATACTTTGCAAGTGCTCTACCACTGGGCTGTACCCCTATCCCATTTTATATTTTATGTTTTATCTCGGGACAGGGTCTTGCTAAATTACACAGGCTGCCTCTGGCCTGGAACCTATAATCTTCCTGCCTCTGCTTCCTGAGTAACTGGGATTACAAGTGTGGACCACCACACCCAGCAAAGGAAATATATATATATATATATATATATATATATATATATATATATATATATATTTGTGTGTGTGTGTGTGTGTGTGTGTGTGTGTGTTGGGGATTGAACCCAGGGCCTTGCGCTTGCATGCTTTGCAAGTGCTGGACCACTGAGCTGTGCCCCCAGCCCCCCCCTTTTTTGAGGGTTTTTTGTTTTTGTTTTTGTTTTGTTTGTTTTGTTTTATTTTTTTGAAACAGGGTCTTGGTTAATTACACAGACTGCCTCTGGTCTCCAACTTACGATCCTCCTGCCTCTGCCTCCCAAGTTGCTGGGATTACAGGCATGTGCCACCACCCCAGGCTCATATTGTTTTCCAAAAATGGCTGTACTATTTTAAATTCCCACCAACAGTGGACTTCCAACTAGGCTCCCAATCTCTCCCCATCCTTACTAATACATATTGACATTAAAAACAATAATAATAATAATAACAGCCATTGTAACAGGCAGGAGATCATATTTTATAGGGTTGAGATTTGCACTTCCACGATGATTATTTATGTAGAGAACATTTTTGTAACCTGTTGGCTGTTTGTACATCTTTTTTGGGAGAAATGGATATTTAACTCTTCAGTTCATTTTTTACTTGGTTTAGTGACATTTTTTGCCATTGAGTTAAGGTAAGCACTAAGGTACCACTGCAATTTTGCTTGTTTACCAATATAAGCATTTACTTCTATAAACTTCTTTCTATAATTGTTTTTGCTGCATCTAATAAGTTTTGCTATGTTATATTTCTGTTTTTGATTGTCTTAAGAAACATTTTAATATTCATTTTTTTCCATGAACTTTTGGTCACAGAAGCATGTTGGTTTATTTCTATTTTATTTGTGAACTTGCCATTTTGCATTTTGATATTGATTTCTAGGTTTTTTCCCATTGTGCTCAGAAAAGATAATTTTTATGATTTCATTTTTCTTAAATTTTTGACTTATTTATGATTTCACATGTGAGCCCCTGAAGAATATTTTTTGTGCACTTGAGAAAAATATTTTTCTAGTGCTGGGTTGCTCCATAAATGACCCTCAGGCCCATTTGGTCCATGATGCTACTCAAGTCAAATTTTGCTTTGTATATTCTTTGGTTTATCTATCCATTATTGTTGTTGTTGTTAGGTGCCGTCGAGTCGAGTCCGACTCATAGTGACCCTATGTACAGCAGATCGAAACACTTGCCGATTCTGTGCCAGGCAAACAATCTTATTTATGTGTAAGCCCATTGTTGCAGACACTGTGTCAATCCACCTGGTGGAGGGTTTTCCTCTTTTGCGTTGACCTGCCACTCTCCCAAACATGATGTCCCTCTCCAGGGATTGTTCTTTCCTGACTACATGTCCGAAATATGTAAGACGCAGTCTGGCCATTTTTGCTTCCAAGGAGCACTCTGGTTGTACTTCTTTTAGGACAGATCTGTTGGTTCTTTTGGCAGTCCATGGTATATTCAATAGACGTCCCCAGCACCACAATTCAAAAGCATCAATTCTTTTTCTGTCTCTCTTGTTCAATGTCCCGCTTTCACAACCATATGATGCCACTGAAAATACCATGGCATGAGTCAGATGCACCTTCGTCTTCAATGTGACATCTTTGGTTTTCAATACTCTAAAGAGATCTTTTGCCACAGCTTTTCCTAGAAGTAGGATATTGAAGTCCCCTGTTGTTGTTGTTAGGTGCCATCAAGTTGATATCTGGCTCGTAGTGAACCGATGTACAACAGGTGAAACACCATTGTCTTGCTTCTCTGTGGTTCATAGGGTTTTAAATGGCTGATTGTTTTTGGGGGGAAGTAGGCTGCCAGGTCATTCTCCCAATGAAGTCCCCTACCATTATACTGCTGTCGATTTCTCCCCTCAGATCTGTAAATGTTTACTTTATACATTTAGCTCCTGGGATGTTGAGTATGTATAAATGTATGATTGTTTTGTCTTCCTGATGGATTGATCTTTTTATCACTATATAATGTCCTTCTTTATCTCTTTTGGCAAATTTTTACTTAGTCTATTTTGTGTAAACATAGCCATCCCTTCCGTTTTTACCATTTGCATGGAATATCTTTGTTTAAATTCCTTTCCTTTCAACCTATGTGAGTCCTTAAATCTAAAGTACACAGAGCATTTAGTTGAATCTTGTTTTGTTTTTATTTATTTAATCCTTTCAACCACTCTGTGTCTTTTGATAGGAGGTTGTATCCAGTTGTTGATACTTATTGATACAATTTACTATTGCTATTTTATAAACTGATTGCTGTTTCAAACAGAAATTTTTTGTACTTCTTTGTACAAAAAATACAAAGAAGAAGTACAAAGAAAAATACTTCCTTGTACTTCTTTTGTACTTCTTTGTACTTCTTTGTACTTTGTATTTTTTGTACAAACAGAAGTTTTTGTACTTCTCTCTTCCTGAATTCTCTTATGATTCACAATTTGTTGTTGTTGTTTGTTTGTTTGGTATTGTTATGCTTTGATTTTTCTCTAGTTTTCCTTTGTATAACTTTTATTGGATAACAACTTAGCCTCCCTCACAAAAATTACACTTTAATCTTCTCCTCTACATCACATGTTATTAACGTCACAATTTGCATCTATCTGTACTTAATAACAGAATTGAAAACACAATTGTATTTAATACTTTTGTCTTTTAACTTTTTTTTAGAGGTTTTTGGGGGCTTAACCAAGACCTTGCACATACTTTGCAGCTCTATCACTAGGCTGTACTCCCACCCTAATTTTTTAATTTTTTGATTCAGGGTCTTGCTAATTTATGTAGGCTGCCCATGGCCTCCAACTCTTAATCCTTCTGGCTCCACCACCTGAGTCATTGGGACTACAGGTGTGCATCATCACAACTGGCTTTGTCTTTCAACTTCTATATTTAAATTAAAAGTGTTATACTGACCACTGTTACCACAGTATGGTATTTTGTATTCATTTATATATTTACCTTTATAAAAATTTCATATTTTCTTATTCTATCATGTTGCTGTGTAATATCTTCTCATTTCAACATAAAGAACTTTTGTTACATTTATTATAATACTGGTGTGGTGGTAATGATCTCCTTCACATTTTATTTGCCTAAGAAGGACTTTATCTTTTCAATTTTTAAAAGAGTTTTTCTGGGTAAATTATTCTTGATTGAAAGGTTTTTCTGTTTTCATTTCTGCACCTTCTATTCTGCTCTGTTGTGAATGGAACTCCTATTTTTTAATAAACATTTTCAGAATCCTATATTAAAGTCTTACATTTTTATATGACATCTGCATTAAATCAACATATCTCTCATGCAAGAAAAGCTATGCAATGAATGTTCATATTAGCATGTTATTATATTGGAAAATCTTTGAAGAGATTTTAATAGAACTATGTTCCTATAAAACAAATTTATAGACTCTTTCAGAAAGCAATACTACTTCATATAAAAAGAAGACTCAAATAAATCTGGTAAATTTATAGCAATCTTTAATAAGAGCTTCTCATATAATAAGACCACGACTATAGATAACTTCAATCCAGCTCAAAGAAAACACTTTTTGCAATACTGTTTCCACAATTTCTTATATCACTAAAGGTTTCAGAGAAATAAACTATTTTCATACGATTACAATCATTTACATACTTCTGTAGAAGTATAATAGTCATATAAAATACAAAAATATTCAGGTATAAATAAATATAAGACATATAGCATATTTTTCCTGTGAAAGTATGTTTAGGATAATTTCAATGCTTCTTTTTTTTTTCCAGTATGACTTGTTGAACCTAGGGCCCCATGAATGTGAGGTAAGTGCTGTACCACTGAGTGGCACTTCCAGATTTCCTCTTTTTTATTTGAGACAGCATCTTGCTAAACTGCACAGGATACCTCTGTCCACAAACTCATCACCCTCCTTTCTCAACATCCCTACTAGTTGGGATTACAGGTGTGTCTCACCACACCTGAAACAACCCTACTTCTCTTCCTATAGTTTCAAATGTATATCCAAAGACTTCAAATGTCACTTATTGAATTATGATTAATTTATTTAGTTGTTGGTGTTGTTAGGTGTCATCAAGTCAGTCTGACTCATAGCAACCCTATGTACAGCAGGAACAAACACTCCTGGACTCTGTGCCAGGCACACAATATTTATGTTTAAGCTCATTGTTGCAGACACTGTGTCAATCCATCTAGTGGAGGGCTTTCCTTTTTTTCTGCATGATGTCCTTCTCCAGTAATTGGTCCCTCCCGACCACATGTCCAAAATAAGTAAGACGCACTCTAGCCATCCTTCTTTCCAAAGAGCTCTCTGGTTGCACTTCTTCTAAGACAGATCTGTTGGTTCTTTTGACAGTCCATGGTATATTCAATATTTGTCTCCAGCATCATAATTCTAAAGCGTCAATTCTCCTCTGTCTCCCTTTTTCAATGTCCAGCTTTCACAACCATATCATGTGACTGAAAATATCATGACATGAGTCAGGTGCACCTTCATCTTCAAAGTGACATCTTTACTTTTTAATACTTTAAAGAGATCTTTTGCCACAGCTTTTCACAATGCAATGTGTCTTTTGATTTCTTCACTGCTACTTCCATGGGTGTTCATTGTAGAACCATGTAAAGTAAAATCATGGACAAACTCAATTTTTTTCTCCACTTATTGTGAACTTGCATAATGACCCAGTTGTAAGTATTATTGTTTTGTTGTGTTGAGTTGCAATCCATATTGAAGGCTGTGTTCTTTCTTTGATCTTCATCAGTAAATGTTTCAAATCTTCTTCACTTTCAGCAAGCAGATTTGTGTTATCTGCATAATGCAGGTTGTTGATGAGTCTTCCTCCAATCTTGATGCTGTGTTCTTCATAAATTCCAGCTTCTCAGATTATTTGTTCAGCATAGAAATTGGGGAGATATGCTGAAAGGATACAGCCCTGACACACACTTTTTTGGACATTAAACCAAGTAATATTTCCTTGTTCTGTTTGAATGACTGCCTCCTGATCCATGTACATATTCCTTCAGAGTACAATTCAGTGCTCTTGTATTCCCATTCTGTGCAGTGTTATCCATAATGTGTTATGATCCACACAGCCAAATGCCTTTGCATAGTTGATAAAACATAGACAGACGTCTTTCAAAAACTCTCTGCTTTCAGCTAATAACCACCTGACATCAGCAATGATGTCTCTAGTTCCCTGCCCCCTTCTGAATCTGGCTTGATTTTCTACCACTTCCCTGTCTTGCTGCAATTGCTTTTGCATGATCTTTAGTAAAATTTTGTTTGGATGTGATACTAATGATATCATTCAATAGTTTCCACATTCAGTTTAGTATCATACATTAAATGTTTGTAAAGGACCTAGAGGATCATGTAGTATTTTGGGAAAATGCAATATATGAGTTTGCAAATATAAAACTTTAAGATAAATATCATAATGTCTGTGAACACAGATATTTGAGAAAGAATGGTATTTGAATCTTCACTTTGCTACTTTCCAATGTGTGACTTTAGACACCTCCTTCTTAGAAAGTAGAGATGGTGATGACCCTAGAGTTGATTTCTAACATTAAGTAGGAAATATATGCAGAAATTTGGGATAATCTATATCATTTAACAAATAGTCAGTAAACGGCCACTACACCCACTAGGTTATTTTGAAACATAGCATACAAATATAAATGGAAAATAAATACCAATTCAAGTGCTGACAACCTAAGTAGTCTGTGAGTTTAATCGTATTAGGAACTTAGTCTGAAGAACTTAGTTTAATTTAGTCATTGTCATTTTCTTTCTCATATAACTCAGTTTTGAAAGAAATCTGATACATTTGTGGAGATAGATTCTGCTTCTTTGTAAGTACTTGCTTTAGCTTCATGATGTGAAACAGAAAAGCATAAATGATGCTACGAAATATGAATTGAGAGAGTGCAAATTTGGTGGGCCAAATGGAATTTCTGTGGGTGTAAAGATTTTTAGAAAGTGACAGCAAGCTGTCTACTAACATATTTTCATATTCATCCTTGAGTAACACGAGCCACAAAATTCCTAGCTCAAAGCCTTCCTGGTTGGCTGGGTTATAACTTTCGGAAGGTTTATAGCTGAACTTTAAAGCAAATCCACATGATTTGGGGCTTTAAATCCAATTTTGAGAATATTAATCTAAGCGAACAGCAGTCATTTATTCTTTCCAAATGTGCTATTGGCCCTCTTAAAACTATGCTGCACAATTCTTATGTGAATGATTGAGAACCATATATTGCCTTCTTGTCACTGTAAGTTCCGTGTAAGGCAGTAACTCCTTAATGGATATTTGTTCTCCTGTCTCATCGATTCCAATAAAAACCTGAAATAAATATACACTTGAATTGCTCTAAGGATTTATTCACAGAGAAATTATTTGTCAGGAAGTTATATCCGTGAGACATTCATCTTTTCTCTGTGTGTAGTAGGCCACCAGATGGTAGTTCTCCACAGCTCTCGTGGGCTGTGAATTGGCACTAATTGAAACATCAACACTCCCATCCAGGCTCCTATAGAGGAACTACATCCCCAGATCTCCAAATTCTTTCAACCATGAAGTCAGAGCACACTGCATTACATATTATTGTTTTTATCTTGCAAAAATCAGTAACATACTCCCAGGAAACACTACACATGTGGTAAGAATAAAAGTTCTTGAAGTTTTATCATTTACATTGTACATAATTTTTTCCTGATTCTAAATGGCTCCAAATAGCAAATTATTTCAAGATGGCATAAAACAGTCAATGACAAATTTTACTCTAGGAAGGATATTATTTCAATTTCTTTGATTTAATTGAAGATATAAGTGTGTGCATGTAAATGTGGGTGTATACATGTATACACATACGTATGAATACAATATATATCAGTAGTTTAAAGAATAAACATTCATGAAACCACTCTCTCTCTCTCTCTCTTATGAGATTAAACATTATCATTGCCTTCTAATGCTTCTACATTCCCTTCTTCTTCGGTCCTGTCTTCACCAGTACAAAGCACTTCCCCTGAATTTGGGCTGCGAGCATTCCTTTCCTTGGATTTCTTTTACAAAATGTGTGTACATTTCCAACTTCTACCAAATATTTTTATATGCATGTATGTGTTTTGTCTAGTTTTTTACCTTTATATAAATAAAATAATACTATCAGTATTTTTCTAACACTTAATTTTTGTCCTCAGTATTAAAGTTTGATATATAATCATGTTGATTCATGTTGCTGTAATTAATTTGTTTTCACTGACATGTAACATACCATTATATTAATA
>VMDO01018521.1:0-41980 GCA_007922755.1 Pedetes capensis
TGTACCTCTTCTAGGACAGATCTGTTGGTTCTTTTGGCAGTCCATGGTATATTCAATAGACGTCTCCAGCACCACAATTCAAAAGCATCAATTCTTTTTCTGTCTCTCTTGTTCAATGTCCAGCTTTCACAACCATATGATGCCACTGAAAATATCATGGCATGAGTCAGACGCACCTTCGTCTTCAATGTGACATCTTGGCTTTTCAATACTCTAAAGAGATATTTTGCCACAGCTTTTCCTAGAGCAATGCGTCTTTGGGTTTCTTGACTGCTGCTTCCACGGGTGTTGATTATAGAGCCAAGCAAAGTAAAATCTTGTACAACCTCAATCTTTTCTCCATTTAATGTGAAGTTGCGTTTGCCACATGTCTAAAAAATCCATCTCTTTTAATAATAACATATTCTAATAGGGATACATTTAATCTTATTCATCTTGATATGCAGAAGCTTTAAAAGAAATAATAATCAAGGAGAAATCATTGTCAATTTTGTTACACAAAACAGCAATATAGTTTTGCTTTCTCTAACCACTACTTTTGTTCCATACAATGCAGTGTCATGGGGTACCAAAACACACAGTGATTATCCAAAAGTAAAATCATAGAAAGTAAATTTGATATGAATAATTACTGCTATGGTTTGAATGGTTCTGTCCCTCTGTAGGGCACTGCCTAGAGAGGCAGTTCACTCCGGGGCCTATCTAGGCCCCTTGGAGGACTGAGGCTTGTTCTCTAGGCAGTTACCTTTGCCCTACATCCAGGAACTCAGGGTCATCAAGCTCCCCAAGATGGCACTGGCATCTAATCCCTTGCGTCAGACCCCTCAACACCAATTGGCTGTTTCCAAACCCCTGAATGGCTCCTGATTGCACCGTTCTGGAACCACACCTGATTGGCTACTTTTACAAAACCAAATTTGCATATCCCCTCTGACTGGCTGAAACCCATTTGGAGTGACTGCCTCTGAATGGTCCCCAGCTAGCCCCAGAAGAGTATATAAGGGCGGTATACAGAACAGTCTGGGTCCATTCCATCGACTAGGACAGACAAGGAAACAATAAAGTACTGTTGGAGCAGAGCACTTGGAGTTGGCATCTTCACTGGGAAGAGAGAAGATGCAAGGAGCCGCCGTGGGCATAAGCCTCTGAGCCTGCCTTTCTCAAGGCTTCTCAGAGCAGCCATTGGCATAAGCCTCCTTTCCAGGCAGCGCGGCTCTTGGGTGCTTGGCTCCCCCTCACCAGACAATGGGCCTTTGGCGGCTGGTTCCCGCTCGCAGTGGGTGCAAGTCCAGTGGCCGGGCGACGCCCCACATCCCTCCAAACTTTATGTGTTGAAATCTTCAATAGCCACATGTTGGTATGAAGAGGTAGAGTGTTTGGGAGAGGGCAGAGTTTTCACCAGTGAATTAGTGCCCTTAGAAAGAGCCTGGGCGTGGGAAGGAATTTTTGCCTCTTCCACCATGTGGGGGCACAGCAACAAGCCACCATCTTCAAAGAGAAAGCAAGCTCTCTATAGTCACTGCATCTGCTGGTGCCTTGACCTTGGACTTTCCAGTCTCCAGGACAATGAGTGATATATCTCTATTGTTGATAAACTACTCAGTACAAGGAATTTTGTTATAGCAGCATAAATGGAATAAGACAATATTATACACATGTACATATACATGCATGCAGAGCCAGAGAGGAGGACATTAATTTAAAAACAGATTACTTGAATTCTATATCCTAATTGCACTCTAAACACAAGTCATAAAGGAGCCCAATATTGTTTCCCATGGTAACAGACTGAGTGACCAATGCAACAAGCACTTGCAAGCAACTACCCTGTTCTGAGTTTGTAAAGCATAATTAAGTATACTATAGTTACATAGAGGTGTGTGTCACATCTGGACTTGTTACCAAGGCAACAAAACACCATATGATACTCTAAGATAAAACATGTTCTGGAACTCTTTCTGCAGACTAACATTTGAACCAACTCCAAATTTTTAACCTCTGAATGCACACAAATAAAATTTTGTCATTCAGCATCAAAATAAGAAATATGTTGAACATTAAGAACATTTCTATTTAGTTTTATTCAACTAAATACTAAGAGTACTTTAATTCTGCTAAATACTAATGAACAAATAAATGGCACTATAATGCAAACAAATACTGTGGTGTTTGTCAGGTTAACTGGAATAAAATTTGAGAGAGACTAATCCCCCATATCAAAGAGAGAACTTAGTTTTCCTTGTCCCATAGTAGGATGTGTTGTGTGTGAGGTGGGGAAGACACGGGCTCATGAGCCTAATATGCTGCTTTTGTGTCTTTCTCCCTTTGCTAGTCCTGTGATCTTCAGGAAATAATAATAAAAGCAACCATTTATGAAATACCAACATCCTTGCCAGGCATTTTCTATCTGGCAGGTCTTTTCATCACAGTCTGGTGAAGTAGGTGTTATAGAATTAAGGTGTTAAGAAAAACTCACAATGACATATGTATATATAAATATGATCAAGTCAAAGTTGTATTTTAGAAATAAACCATTTCAACAATCTGAAGACAAGGCAGCTTTCCCCAAACATGAGACCTAAATATACAAGAATACTGGAAAACAGGGAAGGTCAGTTGTTGTCTATAAAGTGTGATGTGATTAAATGACTGTTGCATGACCTTGACGACACAGAGGTATATCAGAGTTGTGTTTATTTGGTTTCTGCTAAGAGAAGACTACATGGCTCACCATTAATATGGTCCAGGGAACCACGAGAATGCAATTATAAAGGTGGTAATAAATACATCCACATTGGTGAAAAAAGAAGGCAGCTCTGCAACACTTCTTGGATGTGGCATCAACTCCATGAGAGTCAAAAGAAGATACAAAGAAAATAACTGTGAAGCCAGGTGCTGTGGCCCATGCCTATAATCCTAGTGGCTCAGGCAGTGGAGGCAGAAGGATCATGAGATTGAGGCCAGAGGCAACCTCCACAACTTAGTGAGACCCTGACTCAAGATAAGAAATAAAAAATAAAATGGGCTCAAGAGGCAGCCCAGGGGTAGAGCTCTTGCACAATATGTGCAAGGCCCTGGGTTCAACCCCAAAGTCCTACAAAAAAGAAAAGAGGATAGGAGAGAAGAGAAGAGAATTACATAAAGGGGAATTAATTATTTAAATTTTAGGTATGCGTGTCTGAATAAGTATGCCTACTTTTTCGTTTCTTGAAGATTCAATTCAATTCAATTCAAGTCAATGAAATTAGTGCATTATTATAATTACATAACTATACATTCACATTTTCTCATTTGGCCCTCAAACAAGCCAACCCCACTATTGGGAAAAACAAAAGCCTATTTCTTGATGACTTCTACATCTAGCAGAGTACAGGAGTATAGATCCTGACTAGAGGAGGATTGAGTAAAGAGGTTATTGCCTGAAATTTCTAGGCAAGCAAGAAGTCCTACCTCTAATCAGATACCACATCCGGTAAAATGTGATGCCATTGGGGTGTAATCCCGGATCCTAGATGACAAAGTTCACTCCTCTCTTACTAGATTTGCCTAACACTAGTCCATAAATCAGTTAATATAGCTTCTGACACATCAGAAGCATATTGTAGCTGTAGCTTTTTGTTTTTTTTATTTTTAAGACAGCTGCCGGACCATCTTCTGCAAAATATCATGACAGTCTGTGACTCAAGCTTTACAGTAACATATGTTTTCAGAGTTTAATTTGGTTTTGAACAGGATTAAATTTGCCAAAAATCAGACCACAGGATATCTATAATGAGAGGCACGACACAATAGTCACCTTACATGAAGAGCAATTATTTAACAAGAATTCACGAATTACTTGATGATGTTTTCTTGTGGAGACAGGCACAGCTGCCATGCTGAGAAAGTGCCAAATTTTATTTTTTTTCCCTGTTTCCAAGAACAGAAATCCCCTCTGCATTGGGCAGGTTTCCTCATTCTTCTCAGACAGGTCCCCATGATTTAGCAGGTAATTAATGAGACAGTGTTGTCTTTTTTCCACAGTGTTTCTTTGGCTTTTTTTTTTTTTTTTTTTTTTTTTTTTTTTTTTTTTTTTTTTTTTTTTTTTTTTTTTTTTTTTTTTTTTTTGCAGTTGAGTGTGTTATAGTGTACATGTGTGTCTGTGTGCTGGGGTGTCATTTTGGTTGCATATTTTTATTATAATTAAATTTTTGTTATTCAATAAGGGCATGCCCATTTACATAATATAATACAGAATTGGATATAAAGGCAATATAGATTTTTTTAAAAAGAGATCTGTGATTTCCAGAGGATTCAGTTGACCTGTAGAGTTGATGAAGTATTCAGAATCTAAGAGAACCTTCTATAAACCAAAAGGCTTAGTGTATGAGCAGGGACAAAGAGGAGGGTGGTATGTAGAATGGGGCAGAGGGCAACATATGAGGAAATACACACATTTCCTTGGGTGGCTTGAGATCCAGTGATAATCAGACAGCATTTCTACAGAGAGGTTCAGATTGGCTATTTTGAGCAAGGCTAGGCAGGAATGATGAATCCATGGGAATAAGACACTCGTCTTGAGACTGAAGAAAGCATTACAGCAGGCCAGCTCACCTTACCCCTAGACAGAAGTGAATTCATTCATACACATGCTGTTTACTTCTGCAGCAGCTAGAACAGAGTTGGCTTTTGGGAGTGCAAAGATAGGTGTGTTTGCCTGGCCCTCACAACTTTGCACCTAATCCACTCCATGAGAAAGATGTTTTGTTCCATACTTTGCATGATTTTGATTTTCAAATCAATGGCCTTGTGAGCTTAGAATTTCTCACCTCTGTTTTAGCCTTCTATATCCTGAGCATTGTGCTTCAAACCAAGCTATCTCACTGAGTTAAAGATTTGTTTTCACAGTAATTAGACAAAAGATATTACAACTTAGATGGGTAAGGACCCTAGATTGGTTCAGGTTAGTAAGAAAGGACCTATCTTTCCTCAGTCTCAAGTTGTGACTTTAAAAATTATGTCTTACCCACAAGTTTTCATCTGTCCCTATACTAAAAGCATCCTAGATGCACCAGCTCAGGAATAATTTGAGTAATTAGTCTCTTCAATGTTTAGGAGAAAGTCAACAACATTGAATGTAAACCAAAGAAGAACAAAACTCCTCTTTCCTATTGCTGAAATGTGTACAGTCCCAAGTAGTTTAAATGGGAAAGTCCCCTCACTTGTGGGGATGGAATTGGAATGTGATATGGGGCCAAGAGAGGAAAGGAGGAAATACAGTCCTGAGCCCACATGGGTGGAGCCCACCTTGAGTCCTGAGACACACCCAGGACTCTGTTATGACCCCTGCAGCACACTGGACTTGAGTGCATGAGGTCAAGGCAAGATGGCCCCGGCCTGATGCGGCCAGGGCATATCCCTCCTCAAATTTCTTGCTGTCTCCTCAAATTTCATACTGAGTCATAGACATCTGATTGGCTAACCTAAAATGCCATGGATACTGATTAGTTGACCCAGAATGCTTAAAAGCGAGGTGCATGAGAATAAAGTTGAGTTGCCTCCCTGTAGGACTCCCCAAGTGGCTGTGTCTCCATGGCACTCACCACTCATGGGCGTGTGGGGTTCCAACCCCAGGCTAAGGGCCCCCACACTCACTTAACTGTAGCAAAGTTTGTCTGTCTTAAGTGATCTCACCTGAGTAAGCTTGCTTGTCCTGTAGCACTGACCAGTCTGGGTGCCTCTTCTCTCTCACTGCTCTCCTCAATCTCCCTTCCGAACTGACCTGGATTGATCTTCTAAAGAACAGTTGACTTTTGTACTATTTTCCCTACTCAGAAATCACAAAGGTTCTCTCCACTCCACTCATTGCCATTAAGGACTTCTATTTCTTTACTCACACCACCTTTCCAGCTTTGGTCATTGTTTTCCTGTATGCACACTGTTACCAAACCTTGTCACACACCCTATGGCTCTCACCACTCTTCACGCTTTCCTGCTTATAGGCAACATTCATACTTAGTCTTTTGTAATCTTAATGATCCAAGAAACTGCTGTTGTTGTTGTTGTTAGCTGCCATCAAGTCAGTATCCAACTCATAGTGACCCTGCACACAACAGGCAAAACACTACTGTCAGTGCTTCTCTGCTATTCATAGGGCTTTTGATGGTGGATTGATTTTTTTTGGGAGTAGGTTGCTGGGTCCTTCTAAGCCTACAGTATCTGATGTTCCCAGGTGGTCTCCCATCCAAGTACTAACCAGGTCAGACCCTGCTTCACTTCTGAGATATGACAGGATCGGATGCCTCAGGGCTACAGCTACAAGCAAGAAACTGTCACTAACCCTTAAATACAAACTGAGTGTGGTGGCACATGTCTATAATCCCAGCCCTCAAGAGGCTAAGAGGCAGGATGATCGTGAGTTCAAGACCAAACTGAGCTATTTAGCTAGTTTCTGTCTCAAAAAACAAAAACCTTTAAGCACTTTGAGAAAAGAGAATATCTCACTTATTTTTGAATCCTCTCAGTAACTACAATGCTTTGCACTGGGTAGATGCTTACATGAGATTTGGTAGATAGAGAAATGGATGGATGCAGAGATGGATAGGAGAAAAAATGGTTGGATTGATGGGTGCTTGGGTAGGAGGAGGATGAATGAATAAATAAATGGATAAATGAGTGGATAAGTCAATGATTGAGTGAATGAATAAACGGATGGATGAATGGATGGATGGAGTCATTGTATGAATTTCAAGTGACAGAAGCCACATTCTACAAAGTTAAATGACACTGAAAAAGTTCTGAAAACAAACATCTATGAACTAATTTTTGCCTATCCAACTTTGTTCACAAAGATATTTTTAAAAGATAACTTCACTCCTCTATCTTATGACCAAGAGCTACTTAAAAGTATTTATTTCTACAGGTCATATAGAAATGACATTTGAATCAATGTCAACCCAGATCTATTACTGAAGTATTACCTAACCAAATCCTCCTCTCACTGACTGGGAAAATATTTTTTCTCAGTATGGGAATCATTACCTCTGAAAAAAAATCAGGTTTTTTGGAACCATAAATTCCTAAACACAGATCTCCTAGTATTCAAACTAAGGCAATGAAAGCCAGTCACCAGTGGGCACACAGGCTTCTTGGATTGGAGCATACAGTCTACTCTTATCTAACATGCACTGCAAAGATAATCTGATCTCCAAGAAGAAGTAGATGATAAGCAACTACTCTGCTATAGAAAGAGGGACTGGCTCACACTAGTGTGTTTTCTGAAATAAGCTCTAATTGTTCACAACCAACCATTAAGCAGGGTATAAATCAATGTTTTAAAACTGGTTTAGGGAGCGCATTCTCTCTCTGCAACATTTCTCTTTTGGCAACATTTGATTAATATTTTTCATAGCCATATTACCCAGCTTGCTTATCTCTACCACTGAGCTCTGGAGTTCTTCCCACATGTGTTTCTGATAGTCTGAGCCCATCAGGGAAAGAGAATTAAACAAGTGAGTCCTGAACAGATGTACTAGAGAAGAGATACCTAAGCCAGTCTTGGGATACCATGGAAGCCTTCCTAAAGAAAGTGCCATCTAAATGTGGACCTAAATGGAGGATGATTGGGAATATGAGCTAAGTAAGGAGATGAGCACATACAAAAGTTAGAAGATAATGTTGCATGCAGACAATGAGTCCGGTGGGATGGCAGAATCGGGTAAGGGAAGTTTAAGGCAGATAAAAGCTGATGAAGAAGCAAGGTTTAGATGGCCAAGGAACTTAAGAACTTGTAAAGGAGTTTGGAGTTTATTCTGGAGGCAATGGGGACTCATCAGAAGGTTTTGAGCAAAGACAGGAATTTTTAAGCAAAAATACATTCTAGAAAGGTCACCTGGGCCCCACTATGGAAGGTGTATTCAATAAAGGGACTAGAGGCAGAGTCAGGACATAGAAGAGATTAGTGATGAGATAGAAGCCTTAGAGAAGACAAGTCCTTAGCCACGCAAGATTGCTCTTGTAATTTTCTCTGACCTGCCATAGACCATGTGATTGACAGCACTAAAGACCTCAGTAGCCCCAGATCTCCAAATTGCCCCTGCCCAGAATCCTCCAGGTTGTACTTCCAAATTCTCCAATCTGCTCTGCACATGTACTAGTCCTTTGGACTTGTTTGTGTCCACTCCTTTAACTGAACATGACTTCCTCAGCTTCACCTTTGGCCTTCACAGAGAACATTAGCTCAAAATCTCCCTCTAATCATTTCTACTACTGGCCCCTCTGGTGGATACCTTGCCATAGCTCTGCCATCTGTC
This sequence comes from Pedetes capensis, assembly GCA_007922755.1. Taxonomy (NCBI): domain Eukaryota; kingdom Metazoa; phylum Chordata; class Mammalia; order Rodentia; family Pedetidae; genus Pedetes; species Pedetes capensis. The sequence goes on from VMDO01018521.1 coordinate 8,292, forward strand.
ACCCAAATCCTAATATTAATTCCTCCCAGTGTCTCCAGTGCAGGGCTCTATACAGAGAGTTTTCTGCCACAAGTCTAAATTTGTGCAATTTGCTACAAAAAATTTCTGTGATCTTAATCACATAAAATTATATAACATTACTTATATGTATATATATACACACTTCATATAAAATTGCATTTTTGCAAATCAAGGGAAATGTTTGAAAAGATTGCATCGCTTTTATATGTACACATTTTTCATAATCCTTATCACCATAGACATTTTTCATGGAACACTGTGTTCTAGATATTTTGCAATTTCTATGCTTTATAATTAACATTTTAAACAACTTGATTCTCTCCTCCTAGGCAGGCTTGCTGTATTCCCCTAACTAAACCCTTTGCTCACACAAAGACAACACATTTGGGGTCTCTTTCCTCCCAAGACTTGAAGATCTCGTGAAATGGATAGAGAATAAAGTTGAGTTGCCTCCCTGAAGGACTCCCTGAGTGGCTGTGTCTCCATGGCACTCACCACTGGTGGAGATGTGGGGTTAAACCCCAGGCTAAGGGACCGCACACTCACTCAACTGTAGCAACGTTTGTCTGTCTTAAGTGGCATGGATACCAGGAACCTAACTAAGTTATAAACTAATGAAGAGCCTCGAGTTTTATGTCCTCCTCCTTGTATTCCATGTACCTGTTTTTTGCTGATTAATATCTGCTTAGGTTAGAGTCCTACATTCTAATGAGAACCTAGTTTAATCTCTTTCTGGTACTTGGTGCCTGAACCCAGTACCTCACACATACTTTGCCTATGCTCTACTACCAAGCTGCATCCCCAGCTCATTTTTTATTTCTGATTTTGATACAGGGTCTTGCTAAGTTACCCAGCCTGCCTCTAGACTCAAACTCACAATCCTCCTGCCTCTGCCTCCTGGATTACTAGGGTTACAGATGTGTACTATCATGCCCACCCCAATGAGAATCTTCTAAAGCAGAGGTTCTCAAGTTTTGTGCTTTTTTCTCTTACACAATACACATCCTGGATTGAGACAACCAGTTGATTATCCACAGTTTTAATAATTCTCAGCAAAGTGGTAAATTCTACTCTTTCTTTCCCATTCCAGAACCCATATCATAATGAGAATTAAAGTGCAAAGACTTTGAAACTACCCCTACACACTTAAAAAAAAAATTGCAAAATCTTAAGTTATACAACTTACTTACAAAAATTACCATTAAATAATTACAGTGCATCAACCTCATAAGACTGTGTGTTTGGGAATGATGTCCTGTGGCTAAGAAAACTGTCTTATTCATCTTTATAACTTCTATCATATGGTGCCTAACCTGCTTATAGGGTCAGAGTGGGGAGTGAGGGAACCCATAGGGCTGATGAGAAATGAGAAAGAGAAGGTAAGAAAGAATGTAAAAGAGACATAACAAGGCAAGAAGAAAAGTAAGGCCAAATAAATATAAACTTAAGACTATTTTGTTGTTGTTAGGTGCCGCTGAGTTGGTTTCCGACTCGTAGCGACCCTATGTACAACAGGTGAAACACTATTGTCAGTGCTTCTCTGCTACTCATGGGGTTTTCAATGGCATCTTGATTTTGGGGAGTGGGTTGCTGAGTCCTCCTCCCAAGCCTACAGTATCTGGTGTTCCGAGGCAGTCTCCCATCCAAGTACTAACCAGGCCAGACTCTGCTTAACTTCCTAGATCTGATGGGATCAGAAGCCACAGTGCTACGGCTGCAGGCAAGACTACTTTAGGAAACAAAAATTACTATATCAACATGATATATAACCAAGCAGAAATAGCAAAAGAACTAAATAAAACTTGAAAAAAGCCTAATATCCCAGTGCAGTAGCATTGTTCCAATACTGTTCCAAAATAATGGTTCCAAAGCATACTGTTGTTGTTGTTGTTAGGTGCCGTCGAGTCGGTATCCAACTCATAGCGACCCTCATAGGGTTTTCAATGGCTGGGTGCTTCGGGATTGCCTTGGGAGTGGGTTGCCAGGCCCTTCTCCCATTTTTGCGGTGCTGGGAATTGAACTCAGGACCTCAGAGACTGCAGCGCAGCGCTCTACCCACTGAGCTAAATCCCAGCCCAAAAACACACCATCCCAAAGGTGTTGTTGTTGTTGTTAGGTGCCGTTGGAGTCCGACTCACAGCGACCCTCATAGGGGTTTCAATGGCTGACTGTTTCAGGATTGCCTTGGGAGTGGGTTGCCATGTCCTTCTCCCATTTTGGGGTGCTGGGAATTGAACTCAGGACCTCAGAGACTTCAAAGCAGTGCTCTACCAACTGAGCTAAATCCCAGTCATACTGGTGAGCTATAATTCATTCTAATGATTGAAGGATAAACACCTGAATTCTAGGCAAGTGATTCTGCAAGAGATACAAATTAATCACTAAAACTGTCTAATGACTAATCACAAAATACTTCCATCCTATCCTCCTGGTCTATTCTCCTGGTATAGTCATGTCCCCAAAAAAGAAAAAGGTCAGAAATCATGTCATTTCTACCTAAAATATATTCATTGTTACCAAAAGGATACATTTATGGATGAAGAAGTATTAAGCTTGATTAGATTTGGTACTGAATTATTAAATCATTTCTTAAATAAAGAAAAAAAAACTTGTTACTCTGAAAGGCAACAATGAGATAAATCTGAGTTCTATTTTTGAACAATCCCTTGTTCTATCCAAATCTCTTTAAATTCACTGAAATGAATTTGAGTCCTGTAAAGGTCATGACTCAAAAAAGAAAAACCTAAAATTGATTTAAAGGGGCTAATCAAGGAGAGATTTGCAGTACTTTTTAGAAACAACCTCCTGAAATGGAAGAGAATTGGCCAACAATTCCATTTGACTGAGCCACACATTAATATAACAGCCAATTATTGCTCAACAAAAGCAATATTCCCATTCATTCTTTTTCACAAGGTAACGACTCTGGGCTGTGAGTTGAAAAACTAAAATGATGGACTAGACACACGCCGCCCAGGAAAAGTGTGCATAGGATTTAGGGCTTTTTATTGGACGCGGTACATTTCATTAGTGGGTCTGCCTCTCCCGCTGGGCTCTTATTTCTAAGCCTTTTGTGTGGGATTTTCCTTTTAAAATGATACCTCAATGCAAATGTCCACATTAGTGTAAGAAAACACTTAGCACATGTCTAAGAAACCTGTAGAATTACCACGGAAAGCACAGAAATTTTTTAAAGAAAAAAAAATTAAATAAAAGGAATAATGTGGAATATTTCAGGCTGCCCTAGCAGGTGGGTATCTGGTGGTTGAAAACCTGCCCTGAAACAAGCAAGACTGGCACTGCAGCAAGAGAAAAGACACTTGGGTTCCAATAATCCCAACAAAACAAAATTGCAGACCTGGGAACACTAAAAAAAAAAAAAAAAAAAAAAAAAAAAAAAAAAAAAAAAAAAAAAAAAAAAAAAAAAAAAAAAAACCACAACACCCTTCAAAAGAAAAATAAAACAATGCTCCCAAAATAGGCCCGATTATGTGGGTCACTGCATAGTGTGCATTTCCCCTGTAGCATTTTATCGTGGTTACTGTTGCCAGGGGACACTTGATGCTCTCATTATATATGTTTGTCTTTCACATCCACATCGGAGCCAGTTTTCTTCCTTCGATGCCCCCAGAACTGTAACAGAAATAAAAATAAGGAATGGACCCCATTATTACACAAATACCTACAAAGCAGAGGGAGTGACCCCCATGGGTCACCATGTTGTCCCAGAAGGCATTGATGCCCTTGCCCCAGGGGCCTCCAGCCTTTTGTCACAGGGTCAAAGCCAGGACCTCAGCTGAGTATCCTCTGTGAAGAATTAACAAGTGTGACAATTTGTGGGCCCTCCCCCCTCAGCCCCTGGCCTGGCCTGGCTGAATGCTGTAAATAGAGACATCTGGATAGAGCCCTTTCACTGCAGTAATTGAAAATGAACACGGATCAAGTTCTGGCCTGTTGTATTCATAAATCTTGAGGCTTAATTACATTAAAGGGAAATCTAGGGCCCAGCACTATGGAAACTGCAGATTCTATCGGGCGCTTGAATCATGAATCTTTAAGATAAGTGAAGTTTTTTCTCTCCATTCCACCCCCCAACTCTTTAGCAGAGTTGAATGGGAAATTTTCAAATCAAGCCTTCTAGTATTAATGCACCAAGAAACTTCTGAGAAGATTCGAGGCTCCACTGTTTGTACAAGTGCTTCGACTGCATCTTCACTAGGTGACATTTGCTGCATTCCTCCAAGCAGATCAGCATTTTGAAGCTTAAAAAGAGACACATTTCTCTGAGTAACAACAACAGACTTGACAGATATTTAAAATATGTTTTTCTCCCAAGTTGAGCAGAAAGACTGTGAATCTAGTTAAAATTTAATGAGTTAAAAAAAATAGAAAGAAAGAAAGAAATTGTGGCAACTTAAGATTCCAGATGAAGTCCAAACTCAGCATCTCCTTTAATGAAAACAAGTTGAGAATTATACTCCTGGGTAGTTCTACTGAAATATATAAATAACACATCATGAAACTTCTTTACGGTTTAATGTAAAATTCCATTCAACTCCATTACCCGAAGATGGTTCAAAGTGCATGGCACTAATGGTCTGTTCTGTTTATATTTTTCTTTTAAGTTTTTGTATTGGATGGTGGTAAGACCACTCTGACAAGCAAACAAATGGAGACCATTGCAACTTCACATACTAGAAACACATCCATACCAGTCACCATGCAGAAGAGAAACCGTTGGAATATAGCTCCAATCTGTTCTACACACAGTGCTTCTGCCAGTTCCTCCAACACTATGGGTACAAACAAGAGCTGTGCCGGTGAGCGTATCCATGAATCTACAAATTGGGTCTTTGCCTCTGGGCTCAGCAGTAATAACATAACATGTTACTACTCTCCCTTTGTCTTTATTCCTGTGTGCCTTCTCCCTAGCATCTAGGGAGAAAAATCACTAGATATGAAACTGTAAGGAGATGGTAATTCTAGTTGATATTTATCAAGAATCTAATCTCTCAGCCCTTGTGCCAAGGTGGCCGCCTACAGCCTTCCAATTGCTCACAACAAGCTATCAGGGGAGATATTATTTCCATGGTCTAGTTAGGGAAATTGTAGTTCAATTAGGATACCAAGACCACACAACCAGAAGGGATGGGATGGAAACCAAAAAGATGTTCTAGACTATGTTATTTCCGCCAACACTGATTCATAGCAAGCTTTTAGAGAGTGCTACCATTTATAAAGCCTGCATAGCCCTGTGGCATCCCGTCAGATCTTGGAAGCTAAGCAGAGTGGGGCCTGTTTAGCCCTTGGATGGGAGACCCCCCGGGAACACCAGGTGTTGTAGGCTTGGGAGAAGGATCCGGCAACCCACTCCCAAAAATGAATCCGCCATTGAAAACCCTATGATCAGCAGAGAAGCACTGATAATAGCGTTGCACCTGTTGTTCACAGGGTCGCTATGAGTCAGATACCTACTGGAGGGCACCTAACAACAAACAACTATTTATAAAACACTTCCCTATATATTATGGTCAGTAAAAATACAGTGGTACCTCAGCACTTGACCACAACCCATTCTGGAAGATTGGTTAAATGCTGATCAGTTTGAGTGTTGAGAAAGTTTTTCCCTTAAGGAATAATTTAAATAATCCTCAGCACTGCCAAAACAGGAGAAGGATGTGGCAACTCACTCCTGAAGCAATCCCAAAACAATTAGCCATTGAAAACCCTATGAGGGTCACTAGGAGTCAGATCTAACTTGATGGCACCTGACAACAACAACAACAATTCATTGGTTCCGCCACCACCCTGAATGGGAAATTCAGACATGTGTGCCACTCACACACTGAGAAATAAGTTCTTTCCTTAATTCAAATGTTGCTCTTACTCTTTCCTCTTTCTCCACTTTTAGCACTAGAAAATTCCATGGGTGCCATGATGATCATATGGTATATGTATGTATATATACTTAAAAATGAGGTTGTGTTTGAACATAGCCCTAGGACAGGTCTGAACTGCTTGAAATTGATGTTCAAGGTGACACTTTCCCCTTTGTGTCACTTGAAAGCGTCACAGGTAAATGTAGTATCCTCACACAGTTTTAGCCTGGTGGTAAGTACTAAGCAAGTAGTCGAGTGCCAAAACAGAAACCTCACAATAATATTGAGTACCACAGAACCACTGTATTGTGGTAAGACCATGAGCTCTGGATTCAAATCCTGCATCTTGCACTTATTTGTTATGATAATCCAAATAGCCTGACCTCTCCTTCCTCTAAATTCCTTAAACTTAAAGAGAGAAATGGTAATGATGGTAATAACAACCACCAACTTTGAGTTATTTTGAAAATGACATATGATAACACTGTGGGCTGGGATTTAGCTCAGTTGGTAGAGCGCTGTGCTGCAGTCTCTGAGCTCCCGAGTTCAATTCCCAGCACCGCAAAAATGGGAGAAGGACCTGGCAATCCACTCCCAAGGCAATCCCAAAACTGTCAGCCATTGAAAACCCTATGAGGGTCGCTATGAGTCGGATACCGACTCGACGGCACCTAACAACAACAACAATCTGTACACTACTTAGTTTGGCCCATAAGTGCTCAAGAAATAATAGATATACTATCTTTATCTCATTCCTATAAGCTTTTAGTGATTGTTTTCTATTATGATTTGACTGTTTTTCCCTTTGTTTATAAACATTGGTGGGGTACAGAGTAATAAAACTTTTGCTATATCCATTATATGGGAGAAGGGCCTGGCAATCTACTCCCAAAACAGGCAATCCCAAAACAGCCATTGAAAACCCTATGAGGGTCTCTATGAGTCAGATACCAACTTGAAGGCACCTAAAAACATATCCATTATGCAACTATTACATCACTTTTGGGAGACTAGGGTTTAGTTCAGTTGGTAGAGCACTTTCTGTGTGCACTCTGAGGCCCTGGATTCAATCCCTAGCACCACAAAAACAGAAGAAGGACCTGTAGCTCACTCCCCTACCCAAAAAACAAGCCTGAAACAATCAGCGATTGAAAACCCTATGGATATCAGAGAAGCACTGACATAGTGTTGGGCATGGCACAGTACTGGGGAATGTTTCACTCTTTTGTACATAGGGTCACTTTGAGTAGGACTTGACTTGAAGGCACCTAACAACAACAACAACATCACTTTCGGTTACACCTTCATCAATTTATATATTTTACAGAACCATATAAACTAAAGATGAGAATAAAACAGAAAGGAAAAAACATAGGAATTTTAATAAATATGTAATAAAAATATTGCATGCAATCATGGATTATATTCCCATTGATTCTTTTTCTTTCCTTTCTCCTAATTTTTCCCATGTATTCATATAGTTGCTTTCTACTAACCTCTTACTAGGAACTTACTAGAATCCTGCTAGGTGTGGTAATGAATTCATGAGGTCTAATAGGAGGTTCCCACTCTCTAAAGAGGGGCTGGGATTTAGCTCAGTTGGTAGAGCGCTACTCTGCAGTCTCTGAGGTCCTGAGTTTGATTCCCAGCACCACAAAATGGGAGAAGGATGTGGCAACCCACTCCCAAGGCAATCCTGAAACAGTCAGCCATTGAAAACCATATGAGGGTCGCTATGAGTCGGACTCAACTCTATGGCACCTAACAACAACAACAACTCTCTAAGGAGACTTGCAGTCTAAAAAAGAGAGACAATATGTAAATATTCAGCCTTACTATATATTAAGAACTGAACTTTGTCCCTCAGATTCATATCTTAAAATCCTAATCCCCAGTACATGAACGTGACTATTTAAAGATAAAGGCCTTTAAAGAGTTAATGAAAGTTAAATGAGGTCATATGAGCAGGTCCTAATCTCATATAACTGGCATCTTTGTAAGGTAGAAATCAAGACATAGACACCCACAAAATGAGGGATGACCTGTGAAGACACAGTAAGAAAGCAGCATTGGAAAGTCAAAGAGAGAGACCTTGGGAGCAATCAAACCACTGACATCTTGATCTTGACTTTTAGCCTCGGAAACTGTGGAGGAAAAAAAAAAACTTTCTGTTGTTGAAGCTATCTAATCTGTGGGTTGTGTGTTTTGTTTTGTTTTTGTAGTACTAGGGGTTGAACCCAGGGCCTCAGACTTGCATGCTTTGCAAGTGCTGGACCACTAAGCTGTACCCTCAGCCCGCTTTTTGTTTTTGTTTTTGTTTTGTTTTTTTTGAGACAGGGTCTTGCTAAATTACACAGACTGCCTCTGGTCTCAAACTTGCAATCCTCCTGCCTCCGCTTCCTGAGTCACTGGGATTACGGGCATGTGCCAATGTCCCCAGCTCAAATCTGTGGTATTTTTTATAGAGGCCTTAGCAAACTTATGCACTATACAAAATAGATTAAAACAATAATAAAATAGCAAATCATAAGATATATCTAGAACCATCTACTTTCTTCATATCTCACATTATATGCTAGTTATTCACTTACTCAACTGTATTATCCAACCTATAAGCTTCCTGATAGTGTTGTTGTTGCTAGGTGTCATTGAATTGGGTCTGACTCATAGGGAGCCTATGTACAACAAAATGAAATACTCCCTAATTCTGTGCCAGGCACACAATCTTATTTATGTTTAAGACAATTGCTGCAGACACTGTGTCAGTCCATCTAGTTGAGAGAGTTCCTTTTTTTCATGGACCTGCCACTTTCCCAAACATGATGTCCTTCTCCAGGGATTGGTCTCTCCTGACTACCTGTCCAAAATATGTGAGACACAGTCTAGCCATCCTTGCTTCCAAGGAGCACTCTGGGTGTACCACTTCTAGGATGGACCTGTTGGTTCTTTTTGCGTTCCATGTTGAGGACACACAGAAAACATATCTACACTCTACTTCCCAATATGTAGATATGTTTGCTATGTGTCCTCAACACCTAACACAATTCCTCGTACCCAATAATACTCATTAAATAAAATACCATAAGAAATTCTTTATCCTTCCTTTCCTGTGCTTCAGCATAACAAAACAGTTAATGATAGAAAGTTCTTCCTTATACTATAACAAATCTGTGGAAGTGCTAGTGAACACCTATAATCCCATTCACTCAGAAGGTGGAGGCAGGAGGACCACAAGTTCGAGGCTAGAAGCAGCTTGCATAACTTAGTGAAACCCTGTTTCAAAATAAAAAATTAAGAAATGGGCTGGGGGTGCAGCCCTGGGGTAGAGCACTTTCAAAGTATGTTTGAGGCCCTGGGTTCAACCCCCAAGTACCTACCACCCAAAAAGCATGACATGATTATTATGGGAAAAGAATAAGTTAATTTATTTAGCAAACAATTGACTACATGTAGGCAGCATCATTTTTTAAATGATAAGCGGCTAATTCTACTATGCTAAAAAGTAAGCCAAGCATGATGGCACACACCTATAATCCCAGCACTAGGGAGGCAGAGGCAGAACAATCACAAGTTCAAGGCCAGAAGCAGCCTGAGTAACTTTGCAAGACCCTGTCCTCAAGATAAAATATTTTAAAAAGGAGGCTGGATGTGCAGCTCAGTGGTATGCCACTTACAAAATGTATATGTGAGGCTAAATTCAGCTGCTCCCCAAGAAAGAGAGGGAGGGAGGGAAAGAGGGAGGAAAGGAAGGGAAAAGAAAATAAAGAAGGAAGTAATGAGAGAGAAAGAAAAGAGAGAAAAAAGAAAAAAAGAGGGAGAAAAAGAAAGGAGAGAGAAAGAAAAGAGAGAGAGAAAGGAAGAGAAAGAAAGGAAAGAGGGGATGAAAGGAGAGAGAGAGAAAGAAAAAGAGAGAGAGAAGAGAGAAAGAGGAAAGAAGGAAGAAAAGAAGGAGAGAAAGAAAGGAAAGAGAAAAGAGAGAAAGAGGAAGGAAGGAAGGAAGGAAAAAGAAAGAAAAAAGAGAAAGGAAAAAGAAAGAAAAAGGAGGGAAAGAAACAGAAAAGAGAGAAAGAGAAAGGAAAGAAAGGAAGGAGGAAACAAAGAAAGAAGGAAAGAAAGAAAGAAAGAAAGAAAGAAAGAAAGAAAGAAAGAAAGAAAACAAAAATGAAAAATGAGCTGAGGGTACAGCCCAGTGGTAGAGCACTTGCAAAGGTATGTGGGAGGCCCTGTGTTCAACTTCCAAATACCACCCACACCCCACACCCCACTCCCTTAGCAGAAAAAAGCAATATTGTTTCTTTCAAGTGTTTGGACTCCTAAGAAGTATGATAGTTTCCAAAGAGTCCATGAAGCTTCAAGTATCCCCTTTCTCAACCCAAGCTGGTTGGAAAGTTTATTTCCCAGAAGAGTAAACCAAGAAGAAAAAAAAAGGAAGAAATTTACATTTTTCCAGATGTCCTCACAGTTTAATGTCCCTGGTATTAATACAAGTCCAAGCTTTTGGCCCAAGTCTTACAGAAATAGGTGGATTTTTTTTCTCTGCAGATGTTGGAACCTTCCAGTTGAAACTTGATCATTGGGCAGGAAAAGGGAAGCACCAACTTCTAACTGGGCTACTTGAAGAAACCCTTTTAAGCCATAACTAGAAGTTTGTTACTTCATCCTGCCTCTCACACGTCCCTCTTGTTCATTCATTTCTGTATTTATGCACCTGTCGCATAGGTTCCAAGGATGGGTGGTGATCAATGGACCTTCAATCAGATCCAAATGATTGGCACGCATCCTGGAAGAGTCCTCAGAAGCAATTATGGTGGACTGGGGGATTACATGAAGGACCTGGCAATCCACTCCCAAGGCAATCCCGAAACAGTCTGCCATTGCAAATCCTATGAGAGTCGCTATGAGTCCCATACCGACTGGACAGCACCTAACGACGATGACAATGGGGGATTATGTAAAGCACACCTATCTTCAGATGTGCCAAGTAGCATCCTTTCTCTCTCTGGTCTGGTACCCTTTCCAGAGAGGCAATTATAAAACCAGGAAATGTGTTCTCAAATGATAGAAACTTCTCTTGAGAAAGAGGGAAATGTGATTCTTGTTTAAATGCAACTCAACCATTAAGAATTCTTCCCTCTTAAAAAATCAAAATCTTTGTTACAACCTTTAAAATTTCCCCTAAAATTTTCACAACATGCTAATTTTCCTCCTCTTTTACATTTCTCTGAACTCTCTCAACATTAATGCTTTATATCATTACTCTTATTATAAAATTCTGTAATACGAAATCTGATACTCATACATTTCTCTAGATTTCTACAATAAGATAAGGCCAGCCACCAACCATAACAAATGTGCGCACACACTTTCCATTTCTTCACAAATGCAAGGAGAGATATGATTGATAATGTCCTATCTACTTTTGGCCTCACAGGGATGATAGGCTGTGGACAATAACACTTTCAAGCAGTAGCAAGCACAGATGTGCAAGCGATTTAATTACTGGTTTGAGCCCCCAATACCTTCAGTGGGCTGAAGACAAGGTGGTTTTCCCTGGACAGCCCTATCATTGACATTCCAATCTGCCAGATGAGTTCTGGATTGTTCTGTCATTGCTCTTTCTGCTGCCATCTAAACCAGCCTGTTCCCTATATATCTTAACACAAACATTTTCACTCCTATCCTGTTATACGCTGAATTATCCCATTTAACACGTTGCCAAATCACAGTGCTTTGTGATGAGAATGATGTGGATAAGTTTCTTGAATAAATAAGTTAAACACCAATATGCCAGACACTGTCCTGCATGGTTTCCATGTTATGACTTTTTAAGAAAATGAAAAATAAAGTCACTTAAAGAATAACATGTTAGTTTTAAAGAGTAAAGGAACAAAACTTTTTCAAATTGCTTTAAAGGGAGATTGCCTTGGAAGTTATACCCACACCATTGCTCTCACTCATAATCATACATTCAGTAAATAATTATTTAGTGCTTATGAGATGCCAGGCTTTGCCCTAGGTGCTGAGAACTAAGTAGTAAACAGGGAAAGTGCTAAAAAGGAGTTTATGAGCTAATGGAAGAGAATTTCTAAGACCAAGATGAGGAAAAAAGACAGTGAAGTCTTGAGTGTACAAGCTAACAAGGAGGCTCTTGGACAGCAACTTGAATATGAGCACAAACTAATATCAAACAGCATAAGCTTCCTTTCTCAAACATCAAGGCAGATGATGTTAGTTATTACTGAATATTTTGTCAAAATGCTTTTATTGCTCATCTTGTTTCTATAACTAACAAACAGGGGTTGGCAGTTTTACACAATAGAGAACAAGAACAAAAGGCATAAGAAGAAATCAGCTAGATGTTTTCACCTTCATTATCTTAGTTTATATTCACACTACTTCCTAAGACTGATGTTTCCTTCATCTTGAAAAAAAAAAAGAAAAACTCATTCACTCTAAAGTTCAGATAACTTTCCTAAAACAATCCAGCTGATGGATAGCAGAGTTGGGTTTAAATCTCAGAATTCTTGTTCCCTAGTCCCCCAGAGGGCTGGGATTTAGCTCAGTTGGTAGAGCGCTGCGCTGCAGCCTCTGAAGTTCCCAAGTTCAATTCCCAGCATCGCAAAAATGGAAGAAGAACTTGGCAATCCACTCCCAAGGCAATCCCAAACCAGTCAGCCATTGAAAACCCTATGAGGGTTGCTATGAGTTGGATACTGACTCGACGGCACCTAACAACAAGTCCCCCAGAGGGGGCTTTCTCATTTTTTCTGGTGTAAGCCATGCTTCTGTAAGCATTCTTGAACATGAACTCCTTGTACGTATGTTCAAGGGTTTCTACAGTATATATTTGGGAGTGGAGTGGGTCATATAAATATGCATATATTTAAATAGACCATAAAATACCAAATTGTTTATCAAAAAAGGTATACCAATTTGTACTAGTTCTAATTGCTTCATGTTCTGACCAACATTCAGCTTAATGTTTTGGGTGTGCCTATGACTATCTCATTTTAAATGTAACTTTCATTTTTTTCTTTAACTAAGGAGGATAGCCTGCAGCCATAGTACTGTGATATCTGATCCCATCAGATCTCAGAAGCTAAGCAGGGATGGGCCTGGTTAGTACTTAGATGGGAGACCACCTAGGAACACCAGATACTGTAGACTTGGGAGAATGACCCAGCAACCTACTCCCAAACATCAGTCCATCATTGAAAAGCCTATGAGTAGCAGAGAAGCACTGACAAATAGTGTTTTTCCTGTTCTACATAGGGTTGCTATGAGTCAGACACTGACTGGACAGCACCTAACAACAATGAGGATAAGCAACTTCATATTCTGATTATGCATTAGCATAGGCTATTATGTAAAATGGTTGTGCAAGTCCTTTGCCCATTTTTTTATTGAGATGTTTGCTGGATATTAATTCTTTCTAGATTATATGTGTTGCAAATACTGTCTCCTCTATAGAGCTTTATCATTTCTTCTTCCTTCTTCTGCCTAAATGATCAGAACTAATTCTTCATGTACTATACCTATCAAGATTGTTATGGTTAGTATTGTTTGGCTCTTATGTACAAATATCTTCTCTAGTTCAAGATCATAAGGATATTTCTCTATTTTGCCTTTTTAAAGTATTACAGATTTCCATTTTATATTTAAGTCTGCTATTGATATTGATTTTTGTATATGGTATAAGAATCAACTTTCTTTTTTTTTCCTGTGGAGTAAATAGTTGTCCTGCCATCATTTACAGATTATTCTCCAGTTTCATCACCAAACTGCAGGAATACTAATAATAACAATAATAAGAAGAGCTAAGTTGTAAACAATGCTTGCTACATGCCAACCACACTTCTAAGTGGTTTACATGTCATGTCAGTTCTCTAATGTGTTTTGCTGTATCATATCAGCTCCATCAGCAACTAAGTTTCCATATTCATTTATCTCTTTTCTAATTCATTGAGCTATTTCTCTATAACTGTGTTTTAATTGCAAGAGCATCTCGACTATTGCTTCCATTTGCTTGCCCATCTAAGCTTTAGAACACTTTTCTAGCTCCATTTTAAAAAATAGGCATTCATTTTTAAGTGGAAATGTGTCACCTCTAAAATCAATAGGCAGAATGTCCATCATTATAATGCCAATAAATCTTCAAATATAAGCACATTTCACTTTTCTATTTCAAGTTTTATTTAATGTGTTTCAACAAATTTTGTCATTTTTTTCACAAAACTTATCTCAAATATTTAATGGTTTTATAAGCGACATGTCATTCAACTTTGTTTATTGATAGTATATGAATTGCAATTAATTGCATACACTGATTTGGTATTTAGATTAAATACTAGAGCTAGATTTCTATCTTAATCTTTTTGGGTAGTAAATTAATTGATTTCTTCATTTTAATCTGCACTTAGTTTCCTGAAATAAATTTAACATGGTGAATATGGCTTACTGGAATTGTGTTTAGGATTATGCATCAATGTTCATGGGTGAGATTGGACTATAATTTTCCTTTCCTGTACTATCCTTTTAATTTTCATATCAATATTATGTACTAATTGATTTTCTAATATTAAGCCATCCTTACATTATTGGGACAAACTCAGTTTACTAATACTTTGGATCAAATACTTGTATTAAACACTCATTAAATTACTCTATAATTTTTTTCTCATGTTTTGAGTACTTTTAATACAAGATTATAGTAGCTTTATATATAATTTGGGATGATGGGGAGGTACATCAGTTATCTCAATGCATTGATTATGGTGTTCCACAGCAATTTTGAAACCTCGCTGAACAATGTTGCCAGGCAACCCTATCCCCTAGGAAGACATCCTTGATTAGGCTCCAACTTTATTCTGGAAGTGGCTCCTCAGGCCACTGCTCTTCATGGTTCTTCGTTCTGCCTGCTGGTTCTGCCATGGTTCCTGGCTCTACTCTTTAGGATGTGACTTATTTTTTATCACCATCCTAGGTTTCTTTTGAAAATGAAGTGGATTGTATTTGGTAACTGAGTAACTTTCTCAGCCTGCTTCCTATCCATAGAAAGTTATAAACCAGAAGTCATTTTGAAAATTATCCAATCTCAGCCTATTTTATTTCACATCAATAGAGTATTTTTGTATAACTCACTCAAGAACTCCACAGACTTTTTATAAATCTGACTCCACTCAGATGTATTTGCCAAAAAAAAAAAAAAAATCCTAAGTTGTTTTTAAGACTTATTTCTCTGTAGACCAACATCTACTTTGTGTGTGTCAAACTACTGTTGTACAATGTCTTTAAGTTTCCTGCTATTGTTGTTGTTGTTAGGTGCCATCAAGTCGGGTCCAAATGATAATGACCCTATGTACAACAGAATGAAACACACCCCAACACTGAGCCAGACACATGATCTTACTTATGTTTAAGCCTACTGCGGCAGACACTGTGTCAATCCATCTAGTTGAGAGTCTTCCTTTTTTCTTTGACCTACTACTCCCCAAACATGATGTCCTTCTCCAGAGATTGGTCCCTCCTAACTACATGTGCAAAATACATAAGACACAGTCTAGCCATCCTTGCTTCCAAGGAGAACTCTCATTGCATTTCTTCTAGGACAGCTCTATTGATTCTTTTGGCGGTCCATGGTATATTCAATATTCTTCTCTAGCACTATAATTCAAAAGCCCAGTTCTTCTTCTATCTCCCTTATTCAACATCCAGCTTTCACAAGCATATGATGCAACTGAAAATACCATAGCATAAGTCAGGTGTATCTTTGACTTCAATGTGACATCTTTAATTTTCAACACTTTAAAGAGTTCTATTGCAACAGCTTCTCCCAAAGCAATGTGTCTTTTAATTTCTCGCCTGCTGCTTCCATAGGTGTTGATTGTACAACCAAGTAAACCGTAACCTTGAACATCAATCTTTTCTCCATTTATCATGAAGTTGCATACTGACCCAGTTGTAAGGACTTTTGTTTTCTTGATGTTGAGGCACAATCCATACTGAAGGCTGTGTTCTTTGATCTTCATCAGTAAATGTTTCAAATCCTCTTCACTTTAAGCAAGCAAAATTGTGTCATCTGCATAATGCTGATTGTTAATGAGTCTTCCTCCAATCCTCATGCCACATTCTTCTTCATAAAGTCCAGCTTCTCAGATTATTTGCTCAGCATAGAGACTGAAAAGGTAAAGTGAAAGTATATAATCCTGAAGCACACCTTTCTTGACTTTAAACCAGGCAGTGTTTTCTTGTTCCATTCAAACAACTGCCTCCTGGTTTATATATAGATTCCTCATGAGAACAATTAAGTGTTCTGTTATTCCCATTCTTCACAATGTTATGTATAATTTCTTGCGGTCCACACAGTCAAAGGCCTTTGTGTTGTTGTTGTTATTGTTGTTGTTGTTGTTGTTGTTGTTGTTGTTAGATGCCATCGAGTCAAGCCCGATTCATAGCAACCCTATGTACAGAAGAACAGAACACTCCCCAATTCGGTGCCAGGCACACAATCTTTTTTATGTATAAATCTATTGTTGCAGACACAGTGTCAATCCACCTAGTGGAAGGTCTTCCTTTTTTCATTGACCTGCCATTCTCCCAAACATGATGTCTTTCTCCAGGGATTGGTCCCTCCTGACTACATGTCCAAAATATGTAAGACACAGTCTAGCCATCCTTGCTTCCAAGGAGCACTCTGGTTGCACTTATTCTAGGACAGATCTGTTGCTTCTTTTAGCAGTCCATGGTATATTCAATAATCATCTCCAGCACCATAATTCAAAAGCATCAATTCTTTTCCTGGCTCCCTTGTTCAATGTCCAGCTTTCACAACAACATGATGCAACTGAAAATACCATGGCATGAGTCAGGTGCATCTTCATCTTTGTCTTTACTTTTAAATACTCTAAAGAGATCTTTTGCCACAGCTTTTCCTCGAGCAATGTGTCTTTTGATTTCTTGACTGCTGCTCCCACAGGTGTTGATTATAGAGCCAAGCAAAGCAAAATCATGGGCAACCTCAATTTTTTCTCCATTTATTGTGAAGTTGCATGCTGACCCAGTGGTAAGGATTTTTGTATTGTTGATGTTCAATAGCAATTCATACTAAAGGTTATGATCTTTGGTCTTCATCAGTAAATGTTTTAAATCCTCTTCACTTTCAGCAAGCAGAATTCTGTCCTATGCATAACGCAGATTGTTAATGAGTCTTCCTCCAATCCTGATGCCACATTCTTCCTTGGATTATTTTGCTCAGCATAGAAATTGAAGAGATATGGTGAAAGGATACAGCCCTAATGCACACCTTTCTCAACTCTCAGGCAGTGTTTCCTTGTTCTATTCGAACAACTGCCTCCTGGTTCATGTACAGATTCTTCATGAGTACAGTTAGGTGCTCTGGTATTCCCATTTTTCAAAGTGTTATCCATAATTTGTTATGATCCATACGGTCAAATGCCTTTGCATAGTCAATAAAATATAGATAGACTCATAGCAACCATCATAGAATTTTCAATTGCTGCTTGTTTCAGGATTGCTTCAGGAGTGGATTGTCATATCCTTCTCCATTTTTGCAGGGCTAGGAATTAAACCCAGGTTCTCAGATACTGTAGCATGGCATTGTACCAACTGAGCTAAAACTCAGTCGCTAAAAAAACATTAGAGATATCTTTTAGGTATTCTCTGCTTTTGGCTAATATCCATCTGACATCAGCAATAATGTCCCTGGTTCCATGCTCTCTTCTGAATCCAATTTGATTTTCCAGGAGCTCCCTGTCAATATATTGCTGCAGTCTCTTTTATGTTCATGAAATTGGACTGAACTGCTTAAAAACTTGAAAACTTTGTTTCTATTTTGTTGTTGATGATGTTGTTGCTGTTGTTGTTGTTGTTATTGATTTTGTTGTTGTCGTTTGGTTGGTTTTTACTGGTTTGGTTTGGTTTGGTTTTACAGTACTGGGGACCAAACCAAGGGCTTTGTGTGTACATTGCAAATGCTCTGCCACTGAGCTGTACCCCCTGCTTATTTTTTTTTTTAATTTAGACAGGGTCTCACTAAGGTATACAGGCTGCCTCTGACCTTGAACCTGCAATCCTCCTGCCTCCACTTCTCGAGGCATTGGGATTACAGGGATGTACCACCATGCCTAGCAAAAACCCTCTTTTATTTGTTTTCTAGTTTCAACCTAAAGCACATGATGATAAGGGGATAACTCTAGAAGTTTCCAATTACAACTGAATAGGAAGATAATGATATTATTTTCCCCAGAAAAGGAAAAAACAGTAACTTTTAATACAGTTAATAAAAGAAGTCACTGGCAGGGTGTATATCTTGTTTCTGTTAAGAAATTCACTTTCTGTTTTTCACATTTGTGCCCTGAAACTATCAGTCTGCCCCTTTATCAGTGCAGAAAAGATGAAACTCACAATATCCTGGTATTAGCTCAGCAGTAGCGCTATAAGCCCCTTCTCCATCTAGCTTACTATCTTCCCAACAGCAGTGAGTAATGGCAACCTCAGCAGCTGCTGACATTGCTTCTAAACTATATTCTTCTGTGCAGTTTCTCCAGTTGTCATGACAATATTTCACTGTTGTGTCAGCCAGGTCAGTTGAGCAGGGATCTACTTGTGTCTGGTTTTTCCAAATATATTTAGTTTTCATATTGTCAAAAACATCTACTTAAGTTGCATAAATACTTTGGTCTTTCTGGCATTGGATTGGTTTCCATGGTTACAGATGTTCAAAGATAGGGACCCACAATTCTATATTAAATTATGTTTTCCTCCAATTCCCACAAGCTTCACATTTGTATACTGTGCCTTCCAGGGATGGGGGTTAAGGCACAAGCAAAAATTCAATATTTGTACCCTTTTGTGTCTACTTTTTAAAATGAAAAACTCCACATTGTACTCAAAATCTTGGCTAAGCAGTCTATTTCATATCACTCTTGGTGCTTAATAAGACATGAAAATATTGAGATAATGGTCATAGTAACTAAGCAGGAGAAGGAAAAAAGCATCAGGCTCTGTTGCCTGTTCTCCAACTGCACTTCAGATGAAATTAAAACCACACAACTCCATTGACCGGTCATCTTGAGACAAAGAACAAAAGCTTAATCACATATCTAGACAGGGCAATTAAAGTCAAGACCACAGAAATCTAATTCTCCAAGCACATCCATGCATAATAAGCACTTTTGGAAATGTAGTCTATACTGAAAAGACTCAGTGTCTGTATAGAATCTGTGCTTTTTAATTATGAGACATTTCACATGGAGAAGATGTCAGGGGGCAGGGACAAGTCCAGGGAACCCTGAGATTTGACCTTTCCATACACTCTGAAACCAGCTGGTTTCAACCTTTCTTTTGTAACAAAAAATAGGTCAGACAGCACTTTTCCAAGAATTCACTGCATAACTGCCCTCTGAAAAGGCATATGGCAAAACAGAGGGTTGGGGGCCGGGCAATAGGCAAGATGAGTTCAAGTACCAGCTCTGCCTCTTCCTAGATGTGTGACACTGAGCATATTACTTACTTTCCCTGAATCACATCTCCCCTTGAGAATAAAAATACTGATCTGAAATGAATTTTCATTTAATAGTCTAGTAAAATCTCACGTGGAAAACATCCAGTTTGGCAAGGTCTCAGTAATGGTTTTCTCTCTCTCTCTTTCTCTCATCCCCATCAAGAATCCCTGTTTTTAAAAGCAAGATGTTCTCTTCTTTAGTTGCTCTGGCAACTTGACCTTCCAGTTTCTTGAGTGGACCATAGGGTTCTGTGTGGCCATACCTTTCCTACGATGGTATAAACTACTCCAGGGCAATCACTCTGTCCGTGACAGAATCTCACCTACTGAGGGAACTAGACCAGAGGACCACAGAATCTTTCACATTGTAAGAGAAGCAGTCCCTTTTTACAGATACAAACTGAAAGATTCAAGTGAAGATGGCTTCTGGATTAGTTCAGATCCTCTGAGAAGCAGACACCAAGACAAGTTAAACATCCACGAAATTTATCAGGGGAGATACCTGCAGGAGGAAATGAGGAAAGTCAAACCTGGCCCCACAGGAAGGAGAGGATAGGAAAGGAAAGAAGGAAGGCTAAGCGGAAGCTTCCTAGACTTACATGCAAAACTCTGGGGAGTCCTCAAGCCAAAGTCTGTCCTTAGGGAAGTCCTACATCTACCAGGAAAGGCTTGTCTCAGCATCTTGCCACACTGGTCACTGGATAAGGGCCCCTGTGAAGCATGCCTTTATTACAGATCCAAGATATGAATTCTCATGCCTATGCCAGTTTTCTACCTAGGCTTCACGTTTTCTCCACTTGTAAACACAACCTTAAATTAAAAACTTAGTTCAAAAAGGAGCACTTAGATATATACAGCCAACCTACAAATTAATGAGGTCTTTATAGGAAGCAAGCTATGTATAGTTTCCAATGACATTGACTTTGATCTGCCCAGAACCTTTGCCATGTCTACTGCACACTCATGGCTGAGCACCACACACTCCTGAGGACCCTCTCACTCCTTCTTTTGTCAGCACTTGTACTGCAAGAAGTCTTCCTCCTCAGCTCCCTTCATGGATGCCCTATATCCTGAGCCTCCTCCCAGGTTTCACCCTCTTTCTTCCATTCCCAACTTCCTGAAAAGTTCAGTCCAAATTGCCTTAATCCAAGGGAACAAGACTAATAAGTGTTATCAGTTACTGCTCACTGCTTTGATAGATAAATCCCAGAAGGTCACACAACTAAAATTTATTTGTTTATCCACCAGTGCATGCAGGTGTTAGCAAGCAGCCTTTCACACAATGGTCAAGAGACCTACACTGGTCAACCTCTAGGGACTTGAGGAACTTCTCTTTTAGCCAATGGACAGAAAAGAAGTTGGTAGGAATTCCTAAGGAGATCTTTATGGTCCAGGCCCGGACATGGCATCCAGTCCCTCCTTACCAATTTGTTGACATAAACAAATTACATGGCCTCATCAAACTCCAAGAGAGTCTGAGGAATGTGGCCCTGCTCTGTGTTCAGAACCAGAACAAACAGACTTGGTTAGCACCTTATTGTTTCTGCTGAGAAGGGTTCAGGACTGAAGCACGAGGCTTGGGGTCTTGGGCTAACTCTGAGTCATATCTCTTGGTGCAAGGCAAGCTGTAGTTTTACTTTACAGGTTTTCTGAAATTGGCTTCAGAATCTACCCTCAAAATTGTGAGCTGCTTGAAAGCTCAGCTTTGGACATTTAGTAAATGTTTTCAGGCAGAAAATTTCTATGAGAAATGTGTTTTGAGTTATAAACACCTATTTATAGACAGACTTTAGTAAGAAACCCCATCTGCACATTAGGAACTAAATATATATACGTGAGCATAAATGCATATGTTACATTTTGGAAAACCTTGAGCTACTGTGAAGTTGAATATAAGGTAATTGGTGATTGACCCCCATCCTCAAGATTATATGCTTATCATCAGGGAAGAGTGAGGCAGAAGTGACTCTCCATGATCATTTGGGATTTGCTACGTGCAATCTGTACTCCATTGCAAATCTCTTGCTGATCAGTTTAACACCACTAAGTCAACTCTTTATTTCTGTGGGCTTTGGGACAATGTATGCAGATTAGAAATGCTGCTTTCTGATGAGGCAGTACAACATTTTATGGGAATAAAATTTTAGACCCAGTTGGTTACACTATGGTGAATTTTTATTTCATATTCTTACACATATGCCATTCCAAACATATGCCTGAAGAAAACACAAAAGACTGTTGGCAAGCTGACCACATAGCTCAGGCAGTGAAGAGTGGCATCTCTTCTTAAGCTACATCATAGTTTCCTCTTGCTTTTGATGACAAAGTCCTCCTCATAAATCCCTAATGGCATAATCCTGCACTGTGTAGTCTACTTAGGAGGATAGGGGACATCATTGGCTTAAAAATTAGAGCCAGGAAATTTTAGGACTGCTGAGATGTTGAACAATACACTTCTGATTAGAGAAATATGTATAGACTGCCTTCCACACAGTTGGCATTGCAAAATATTTCCATAACACTTATAGGAACATAAATGATACTATGCTTTTGGTGTCTGCATTTATACTCCTAGAATTGGACTAGAGGTACCAGTGTGTGGTAGAAAGAGTTCTGATATAGGAGCCTAGAGACTTGAATACTTGGCTCAGCTCTGCCTTTAGTAGCCATGTGCCCTTGAATAAGTCACCCAACTTCTTAGAACTTTGAGTCTTTCCTTTTGAAAACTTATATTTGGATTAAATGACTTAGCCCACTGTCAGTATTCTCTATGATATATTTTAGTTTTATGGAGTTTCCAGTTTCACAACTAGAAAAGTGTTTATAAAGCTATCTACACTTTCTTCATCTTACTGTTGTCCTCAGAATCAAAACAAACAAACAAACAAAAAATGCCAGCTGCCTTGCTGCACACTTGTAATCCCAGCAGCTCAGGAGGTGGAGACAAGAGGACTGCAAGTTCAAGGTCAGAGGCAGCCTGCATAATTTAGCAAGACCCTGTCTCAAGATAAAAAATAAAAAACAGGCTGGGAATACAGCCCAGTGGTACAAAGTATGTGCAAGCCCCTGGGTTCAACCTCAACTATTACAAAGGAGGAGGATGAGGAGGAGGAAAAGGAAGAGGAGGAGAAGGAGAAGGAAGAGGAAGAGGAGAAGGAAGAGGAGGAGGAGAAGGAAGAGGAGGAGGAAAAGGAAGAGGAAATGGATTTAGAAAGCTGAGAGCTATTTCTTTATGACAAGCTGTAGACAGTAGCCTAAATTCAGATAAAAAGACATTGTCAGAAAATAAAGAATCTCCTAGTATCACAATACAGAATAGATTGTTGCTGTACCTTGCCCTTTTTACCAACCTAAACCAGAATGTGCCCTAAAAGCTTCCACACAACATATTTCTTCAATGGCGAACTCTATAGTAAAGCTACCTCTTTGGATAGAGGTAAGATATTACTGCCTTTAAGAAATGAATCATTTACTATGAGACAGCCAGACCCATAAAGCTGAAGGAGCAAGAACAAATGGAATAGAAAACCCAGGAGTGTTTCCACGTCACTTAAAGCCATGTTGGTGTGATGGCAATAAATTATAGAAGAAATCCTAGTGCCATTGCCCCACTTACTCATGAATGCCCACCATGGAGACTGTCCTAAAAAATATACATTCACAGCTTTGTTTCTTGTTTCCTATAATCTGAGCAGAGACATGGGCAAGATCATGGCAATGGCTAAGAACTGAACATTTGGAACCACTCCTCACAGGTTGGAGTTCTGGTTGCATCATTTGCCATTTCTGTGTAATCAGGCAAAGGGTTTAGCTTCTCTGAGCCTCAGTTTCCCTTATATCAAGGAATCTATTCCTCAATTTCCAACTGTAAAAGGAAAATGATATATAATGGGGTCATTGTAAAAATCAGCCAGGAAAAAAAACACATATATAAAAATTTAGGCCATTGCCTGGCACATGGCATTTTGTAACTGTGTTGTTGTTGTTGTTGTTATTGTTGTTGTTGTTGTTGTTGTTGTTGTTGTTGGGTGCCATCAAGTCAGATCCAACTCATAGAGAACCTATGTACAACAGAATGAACACTGCCTAGCACTATGTCAGTGCTTCTCTGTCATGTATAAAGTTTTCAATGGCTGATTGTTTGGGGATTGTTTTGGGAGTGGGCTGCCCAAGTCCTTCTCCCAGTTTTGTGTTGCTGGGGATCAAACCCAGGGCCTCAATAACTGGTAGCAATTGGATTATTACAGTTAGCCAGGATTATTAAGTCTCAAGCATACCAAGATTAAGATTCTCTATCTCATAATCTAATTCCATCCTCTTCTAATGTTTAACACTCCCAAATAAATGTTTTATAACTACCAGTTGTGACATGTGACCCATCATGAGGTCAACTGGGTGGAACACACCACCAGTTCTTTAACAGAATGGAATGGCATAGGACAAGAAAGGACAGAAAAGAGTAGACTAGAATAGGAAATGTAATATCCAACAAGATCACCTGTAGTGAGACTAATACTGCTGTGCTTGACTTAAGGTGAGGAGTATTAACAAAATGGGATAAAAAATGAATTTCCTAGTGGAGAGTGGTGACTCACGTCTGTAATGCCAGCAACTCAGGAGGCTGAGGCAAGAGGATTGCAAGTCCAAGGCCAGAGGCAGTCTTCATAATTTAGTGAGACTTTGTTGCCAAATCAAAGGTAAAAAATGGGCTGTAAGTGCAGCTGAGTGACAGAGTGCTTGCAAAACATTTGTGAGACCCTGGGTTCAACCCCCAAGTACTGCACAGAAAAAAAAAATCCTAATGTGGGATACTACCAAAAAGTTTCAAAGCCATGACCCTAAACCTTTCCATTGTACCCTCTAGAATCCATTGTCCATTGTGAACAAAATTCCCTACACCCTCAAACTCTTTTCTGAATATTTCTTTGTATTCTCACAATAACTCAATAGTTCCCAACTTTTAGTATACATGAGAGTACCTTGGGGGCTTTGTAGTAGGCAGCCTCTAAGATACTCCCTGAGGACCCCTCACTCCTACTGTTCATGTCCTATGTATTGCTCCTCCTTGGATAGGAGGTAAAAGAAGCCTTTGCTTCTGACACTCCTATGTGGCAGCAGTAACTGTACCACTTCCAAGATTAGATTATCAAAAAGGAAAAGACTGAGGTGCCTCTGTCTCTCTCTCTCCTCTCTCGCTCGCTCGCTCTCTCTCTCTCTCTCTCTCTCTCTCTCTCTCTCTCTCCTTCCTTCCTCCTTCTCTTTCCCTCTCCTGCTCCCTCTGTCATTATTCACACTGGGATAAGGGAGCCACCATGTGTATGCAGCCCTGCGGATGGCTCCAAGTGACCCCTTCAGTCCTAGACCAGTCCTGAAAGGACTGTAGCACCAGTTAACACCATGTAACCCCTGAGAAACCTTGAACCAGAGGCATCCAACAAATATTCCCAGATTCTTGACTTTCAAAAACTATAAAATAATGTTTGTTGTTTCAATTGCTGAGATAGGGCATAATGTATTAGCAACAGACTACTACCAGGTTTTAGGCTGGGATTTAGCTCAGTGGGTAGAGCTCTGCGCTACAGTCTCTGAGGACTGGAGTTCAATTCCCAGCACCACAAAAATGGGAGAAGGGCCTGGCAATCCACTCCCAAGGCAATCCCAAAGCACTCAGCCATTGAAAACCCTATGAGGGTCTCTATGAGATACCGACTCGAAGGCACCTAACAACAACAACAACTACCAGGTTTGTTAAAACATAAGATTCTAGGCTCAGCCTAGCACTTTTAAGCAATATGTTCTGGGTGGGGCCAAAGATTTTGAATTTCTGTCAAACTCTCAGGTAGTGTTGATAATGCTGGAACACACTTTGGAAAGACTGTTCTAACCAAACAAAAACAGGTTCTCACTAAGGGCTCTGCTCCACTGGAAGCCCTTTCAGGTGATAATTCATATTTTCCTTTGTTTCTGTCTCTGTCTCACACAGCCTACTCTCCACTGGACATTCCCCCTAATGTGTCCCCCCAAAACAGAGCCCATCTCTTCTCTAATTGGAAGGGAGTTGCCAGGTTATCTTTTAGAGGATCCAATCTACACTCTCATGATAAAACGCTGATAATTTGTCAAGTTTATGTCCAGAAAAGCATTCAGAATTCAAAAAACTCTTCTTGTCTCTCAGGTACTTGATTCTTGCAATTGAAAGTTCATTGTCTCTGAAATGTTATTTTAAAGTTCTGACTCAGACTCAACAGGTAGAAAATGCAGAAAAGCAAGAATTCTGAAACAGGCACAATACTTCAAAAGTGTGACTCTATGTAGTACGTTGATTGTATTTATAGTCTCAGTCATTTGCCTCTCTCTGGATCGCTATCCTTTTGCCCCTGAACTTGTAGCACTTCCCACTCTGCATCTGGGCTCAGCCACACAACTTCCTGTGGATAGTAAGATGCTAGCAAATATAAGCACAAGCATAGGCTTTGCAGGGTTATGCTGTTGTTCACTCTTATGATCTGCCATTTCCACAAGAATATGCCCAGGCTAGCCTGCTGGCAGGTAAAACACAAAAGGCAGGACCAAATCAAGTCTTCCCAGACAAAGCCACCCTAGATTAGCCAAATGTCAACCAGTCCCCCAGCCAGGTGAGCAACCCAGCTGATAGGCAGGTTAGCTCTGACATTAGCAGTCTCTTTGGAGGAAAAGAGGATTGAAAATGGTTCCCGCCATTCTGCCATGATGAAGAAGCCACAGGCCTCTCTGAGGACATTGGAAGGATATTTTCAAATGGATTCCACACCTTAACCAAGCCTTTGAGCCATTTACAAAACAAAGGCCCACCCTCACACTAGGTGCCCAGAGCCTGGTGCCTGGGGATGATATCACATTGGGGGTTCTCTAGTTTGAATGAAACCAGAGGGAACATGTTCCCATGTTCTCTTCTTCCACAAGCTCTCTCTCCTCCTTTCTCTCTGCTCTTCTTCTTTCTCTAGCGACCAGATGCACATCTTTCCCTTTTCTCAGGCCTGCCATCCTTTGTCTGTCCAAGGCTCATTTCCTTCTAAAGCCTGCTTCACTTTCCTCTTCTCTCTGGCCTCTTTACCTTCCATTGGGGAATAGAAATATCCTATGCCCAGTCACCTAGGGAATGCAGGTTTTTCCAAGTTCCTTTGTAGATTTACCTAAGCCTGTCCAGGTGCCTCAGTCATCCCTGTAATTCCTTAAAGGTGTACTATCTTTAATAAACTTACTCTATACTCTCTGTTATAACTTCTGTGTCGGGTATAAATTCTTTTACATGCCAGATAGAAGGACCAGGGTTTTGCTACCAGATTCCAGGACCTGCCTCTCTCTGCTTCCCACAAATCTCCAGTAGCACAGCCAAAGACAACAGCACTGCCTAGTGGACTCACAGCTGACTAAAGACATGTGTGTGAGGGGTCATGCTGAGATCAGCTAAGCCCAGACCAAATTAGCTGAACCCCTTAAACACCTGAGGCAAAATAAGTACTTGCCATTTTTAAGTTGTCTGTTAGCTATCGGATAAATTGATCTTCGAAAGTGTTAGGTAGCAGTCAGGCATGAGCACCAGGGGAAAATGGGCCCCCAGGGAACAAAAGCACAATTCCAGTAAGTGTATTGTTGCTGTTGTTAAGTGCTGTCAAGTCATGTCCAACTCATAACTACTATATATGCAATGGAATGAAACACTGTCTGACACTATGCCATACCTGGCACTATGTCAGTGCTTCTCTTCTATTCATAGGGTTTTCAATGGCTGGTTGTTGCAGGATTGTTTCAGGGGTGGGCTGCCAGGTCCTTCTTTCATTTTTTGCAGCACTGGGGATTGAACCCAGGACCTCAGAGAGCACAGAGCAGCACTATACCTACTTAGCTAAACCACAGCCCAAGCCTATCATTAGCCATGAAGAATCCTTGCAAAACAATTACAAGATCAGATCATGGAGAAGCTCCTGCCCTAACGATATCTACCAAAGAAACCCAAGCAAACTAGCTCTGCATCAGCGCCACACTAATGTTATCTGGACTCTCCAATGGACAATGGACAAAGAGCCAACTATATTAAAAAAAAAAAAAAAAAAAAACTACCTCCAGCAGTTGCAGCAAAGAAAACCAAAAGAACTTCAAGAGACACAGGACTTGGGTGAAATTAAAAAACATTTATTGCTAGTTAGCAAGGCCAGCCCAAGGAAACAAGTCCTCTTAGGTCTGACCCTGAACTGAAATTTTTCTGAGGTTATATAGTTTATAGCAGGGTGGGGGTTATCAGCTGAAACCAGACCATCTGCAGGTGGGTTAGGCAGGACTTTAACTGAACTAAGCTAGTTACCCTGGAAATAGGAAGATAATGTCTGCCTATTGGGGCAAGCAATTGAGAAGTGGCTAACAGGGTGGAGAGTACACACGATAAGTTTAGCAATTATGTAATAAGGAATACCAAGTTTCAGTATTTACATCTAAAGCAAACATTATGACATTTAACTTTTAAATTTCCCACAACACAGCCATCAGGCCACTGATTCTCCACTGCTCTGTGATCTAAGAGCATCTCCTTTCCTATTTATTTTACTAAACTCACTCTTCTTTCTACTTTATAAACACCTGACTTTCACTTCACTGCTGTTACTTGTTGGGTTCTTCTTAACAAGGGAATGAGAACAGAGAATAATTCTCCTACAACAGAAAGCATTCTCCCTCTATATGCATATCACTGATGTGAATGTAGATATTATGTGACTTTTTTTGCAGTGTCAACAATTTAAACCCAGGGCCTCACACATGCTAGACAAGTGCTCTACCACTGAGCTATGTCCCCAACCCAGATCCTGTATATTTATCAGAATTTTATTCATGAAATTTGTAGATTTACTATTTACTAGACTATTTTTAAGAATTATTGAATATGCACATATCAAACCGATTATTACATAACTATTGGATATTAAAATTTAGAATACCTATCACTGTATTAGCAGTGGAGCAGATAGAGAAAATTACACGTTGGACCTCTGTTGAAAGATAGATGTCTGCCAAATGAGCTGATGGACATAAATCCATGCATGCAGTGCGTTCTAGGACTGCTCTCCATCTCTGAATACAGTTAAAGGATTGACTGCATCCCAAGCCAAGCAGCTGCAATCATCATGAAGCGTTTCTCTCCAAGGACACTGGCTTGATTTGGCTGAGAAGTCAGCCTGCTCCACGGTGTCCCCCTCAGGAGGAGCATCTGTGGGGTTACCAGGGTCTAAGACAGGGCTAAGGAAACATCAATAGGCAGAACTGCTCTTTTCTGCATCCACGGGGTCCTGAGCCTGCAGAGTGCTGATATTTCAAGCCTCCTGTCCTTGGGTTACAGAGTAACAGGACTTGTGGATCCCCACTGTATTTCCTCTTGGGCTACTGCATCTTAGTCAATGGTTTCTGTTTAAAAGCCCAGATGACAAGAGGGCTTTAAACTTACCCTCTTTATTGGGGTGGGGCAGGACAGGACTAGGAGATTTAAAACTCTAAGCTTTACCAAGATCATGGTACCCATTGCCATGTATAATTCAGAATAATATTTGCTTTTTAATGACACAAACCCTCACATATGCTGGTATCAAGCTATTCTGCTTGGTAGCTTCCTGACATATCACTAAAAGCCAATCTCCTTTGTCTTTTAGTGGATTTGCATTTGTTTGTTATCCTTTAGGGGAATTGTTGTCTTTCTCACTATGCACTTAGGCCTCAGTTCAGGTATTCAATCTATATACAGATTAGAAAAGACCCCAGGTAAGCTAGGTGTTTTTACTACCTAGTACTCTAACTAAGCTAATCAGGTGTCTCCATTTCAAACTGTAAATAGTCTACACTGAGAGCAAATTTAATTAACAAATACAAAATAAACTGCATACAATGGTTCCTTGGAAAATAGCTTTAATGAATGTGATTACATTAGAACAAACTCAGCCAGCACTGTGCCCCATGCCTTTAATCCTAGCAATTCAGGAGGCTGAGGCAGGAGGATCACAGGTTCCTGCACAACTTAGCAAGACTCTGTCTCCAAATAAAAAATAAAAGAAGAGTAGAGGTGCCACTCAGAGATAGAATACTTGCCTAGCATGGACAAGACCCTAGATTCAACCCCCAACTACTGGAGGAAAAAAAAAAAAAAGAACAAATTCTAATTGATAGTGCAAGTTCAGTCTATAAATACCTATGTTGAATACTTGTTGTCATTGTTAGGTGCCATCGAGTTGGTATCCAACTCATAGCGACCCTCATAGGGTTTTCAATGGCTGAATGTTTCGGGATTGCCTTAGGAGTGGATTGCCAGGTCCTTCTCCCATTTTTGTGGTGCTGGGAATTGAACTCCAGTCCTCAGAGACTGTACCGAAGAGCTCTACCAACTGAGCTAAATCCCAGCCCATGTTGAATACTATTATTATTTAATAGACTTATTAGCCACCCTCCTGATTTTACTGAGTCTGCTTTCAAATTTTAATTAGATGTAATAATCAGACAAATATAAAATGCTACCATTTCAAGAGAAGTCTATGCACATAGTTTTCACTTTATCAATGAGGCCTACCATTCTGGATCCCAAATTTAGCTTGCATAGTTTCTTATGACTTACTAGGTTACAAAAAAAAAAAGTATTCATCATCTAAGGACCGTATACATAATGCATAGTTACATCCATAGGATGATTTATTGACCAGAAGCACTAGTAAACTTCAAAATGCAACATGTAGACAAGTAGTAGCCTGCAGTTGTTTCCTGGATCAGATTTTTTAAGATAAAATTCTCATTGTCTTTAATTCCGACTTCTCTTACTTTGAACTCAGAGGCGACCTCCTCCATTCTTGGAGTTTAACAGGAGGCAGCGACTTTGGAATTCCCTCCCATTTCAAGGGTGCACACAGCCACAATTGCCTTTAACAAGAGTTGTGCATAAGCCTGGATACAAAACAAAGCCCATGGGGGGAGAAAAACGGTTGGATAAATTCGCCCAAAGTGCAAATTACCTCGAGATTCAGTTTCTTCTTTTTGTAAAACTAACAAGTGAATCTGAAGAGTTGGGACAAAAACCCCACTGAAGTGAGCCTTTGAGAGACGTTTGTGCTGGCGATGACAGCATTTTCATGGTAATTTGTTAATGTTCTTGCAAAATGCGGTAATTTACTCCAGTAAAATCCAGCTAATAGCCTTGTAGACTTGAGGCCTTCAACCGGGAGTCCACATGCAGGCCTGGGGCTGTCTAGTGGCTGCCGGCTCCAACAGCCACCCAAAGACGACAGCCAGAGCTCCTCGCTGGCTTTTCCTTTCTCAATCTCTTCCGTCCTCCACAACCTCAAAGCCAGGCCCTAACCCGGGAGTCCCAGCTGGAGCTAGAGGAAGCAGGGAGCTTGGGGAGAGACCCACAGGGCAGAAGCCACGGTATTTATGAGAGTCAAACTCTGGAAGGCATTAACCCACCAGTCTCTTTTCAGGCTGGCTACTGATAAGAAAAAAAAAATAAAAAAACACAATGCTGTATAAAAGACAGAGATTAATCCCATTCATCTTTTTTCTGATGATAAAGATAATACACACTCATTATACAGCTTTAAAAAGCATAAAGTCCCCCCAAAAGGGACAAAATCACTAATAATTCCATGTAGACACCTTGATTCAGCTCCTACCTGTTATTCTTCTATGAAAATTTATTGAATGTGAAGATTGATTTTTACTTATATAATGTTTCTATTACTGGAAAATACAGGTAGCTTCTGTTATTGGGGAGATGTGGGGAGCACGGCTAGGCAGTCAGGAGCATGGGGTCTTGGAATCTGGCAGCAAAACTGGTCCTTGTATTCAGCACATAAAAGAATTTATACCCAATGCAGTTGTTATAAGAGAGAGGACAGGCAAGGTTTACTGAAGATGTTGTTAGGTGCCATTGAGTTGCGTCCCACTCATAGCAATCCTCTTAGGGTTTTCAATGGCTGATTGTTTCAGCCTTGTTTCAAGAGTGGATTGCCATGTCCTTCTTCCACTTTTGTGATGCTAGGGATCAAACACGGGGCCTCAGAGACTGCAGAGCAGCACTCTACCAACTGAGCTAAACCCCAGCCCCTGAAGTCCAATATAGCAACTTTTTTCTTTATTGTGGATTGTGATTTTGAGGTGAGGTCTAAGAACTTGTCTCCTAAGATTTTTCTCTTATGCTGTCTTTTTTCTAAAAGTTTTATCTTTTTCATTTAAATCCATGATACAATCTGAGGTAACTTTTATAGGTGTAAGGTTTAGGTTGAGGGTCTTTTTTTTTCTTCTGGCCTATTGGTATTCAATTGCTACAGCATGATTTGTTGAAAAGGCTGTCTTTTCTCTACTGAATTGCTTTTGTACTTTGCCAAAATTAGCTGGGGGTATTTATTTGGGTCTATTTCTTGGTTCTCTTTTCTGTTCCATTGATCTATGTGTACATCCCTCTACCAATACCATACCATCTTGATTACTGCAACTTTATAGTAACTCTTGAAGTCTGATAATATGAGTCCTCCAGCTTTTTCTTCATGAAAATTGATTTAGCTCAATTAATTTTATGTTGGGTATTCTTATCTGTCTCCCTTTTGTCTTCTGCTTTAGTCTAGGGAACAAAGTTCTTCTGTAAGCTCTTCCTTTTCTTGTAACTCCCACAAGTGCTGTTGGTTTTGCTCCAATCTGTCCTCCAACTACTGTAGGAGAGGCCTACTGATTGCTGACATCTGACTGCACAGATTCTTGGTAAACACTGAGCCCTTATAGATCTTAGTTGCTGAGTCCGGGTGTGTAAGGCTGTGAAACCTCCTATATGCACCCTGTTCTTCCTGGCATAGGATCCTGGGAAGATCCACTGCTGATTCAAGGCACACTTTCCCAGTGGTGACATGGGGTACAATATGGATCAGGATTTCAATTCTCTCATACTCTGAGCTCTTTGGGGCCTGTGTGGATTGGAAGCAAATGTAGAGTACCCAACCAGCCTTTGTGCTTTTATCCTCTATGAAACAGGAAAAAGTAGTCCTACAAAGCCTTGATCCATCATCCAGTACATAGCTTGTATGCAAATATCAACATGGGAAGGCCAAACAGTCACATGAGGATGAGAATGATACCAGTCTACAACTCTCATGGGGCAACCTCTTAGTTCAGCCAACCTCTCTGCCTCTGTCGAGGCTGCAGACAGTTGCCCTAGAGAAATTTCTACACTCTCCTCCCTCTTATAAGGCTCCCTCCTCTTATCAGAACATGGCAAGATGATGACTGAATGAATGTAAACAACTCTGATGATATCGACCTCTTCAGCAACTATGTGTATTTCAGTTCCAGTATCTGCAAGTTTGGAGTTATTCCTTGTGTCATCATTCAACTCCCCTATACATAGACCCATGACTTCTGTGTTCAGAGTGTGGTTGAGACAAACTCAGAAAGCATCAGACTCGAGATGAGCCGCCTGCACCGCCATCTTGGTCCGCTCTGCTCTCGTCCACTTTGGGCCCACTCCAGCCTGACTTACCTGGTGTTGGGTGCTTTGCCCAGGCCTGGCCCTTACTAAAGACAGTATACCTTTAAAGGAATAATTATGGGAAAACTGAGGGATCTGGAGAAACTTAGGTAAACCTGGGAATTAAATTGGAAAAAACCTGCATTCCCTGGGCAACATGGCATAAGGTCTCTATTCTCCCAGGGAAGATAAAGAAACCAGATAACATAAGAGTTAAGCAGGCTTTTAGAAGGAAAGTTGCCCTGGATAGACAGAGAAGATGGCAGGCCCCAGAAAAGGGAGAGGAGTGCATGTGGTTACTGGAGAAAGAAGAGAAGAGAAGAGAAGAGCTAGGAGTAGAGAGGAAGAGAGAAGATGAGAGAAGAACAGAAAAACAGAACATGGCCACATATTCCCTTTGGTTTTGTTCAAACTAGGGAATACCCAGTGTGACATCAGGCCTAGGCACCCAGCTCTAAGCACCTAATGTGACCTTGGGTCTTGGTTTTATAAATAGCTCAAGGGCTTGGGAAGGTGTGGAAATCTATTTGAAAATGGCATCCGATCCTGTCAGATCTCGGAAGCTAAGCAGGGTCGGGCCTGGTTAGTACCTGGATGGGAGACTGCCTGGGAACACCAGAAGCTGTAGGCTTGGGAGAAGGACCTGGCAACTCCCTCCCAAAAATCAATCTGCCATTGAAAACCCTATGAACAGCAGAGAAGCACTGACAATAGTGTTTCCCCTGTTGTACAGAGGGTCGCTATGAGT
>VMDO01018522.1:0-16616 GCA_007922755.1 Pedetes capensis
AAACCAGTGTTTCCCTTTGATCTTTCTCCTGTCTCATTTCACCTCCCTGTAAGCCTCTGCACCTTCTGGGGGGAGGAAAAAGAAAAAAGAAAGTGAAAGCATTGAAAAAGAAAGAGTAAGTTCTCCAATAGAGAGAATGCCTACTTATTTATATGGATAGGAGAGAACCCCGCTGCAGGCTTTGTAAATGTTTATATTTGGCTTCTAAATAAAATATGGTAAGCCCCATCTACTACTCAGAAATCCAAATTTATAAAACAGATTTTTTGTTATTGTTGTTAGTGGGAAGAGGAGGTGGAAATGGGTTGGGATAGAAGCTTATTCATATTGCAGAAAAGAAAAAATCCTTTACTTTGCAAAATGGGCTCACTGAAAGCTTCCCTTAAATAACAGTCCTGCTGGTGCATTTAATTTACCAAAAAAAAAATCAATTTTAAACAGTTTTAGGAATAAAGTCTGTGTTATATGGTGGAAATGTTGTAGGCATTTTAAAATAAAAACAGACTGGGGTGAATAGTCAAATAAACTTGAATTCTTTGAATAAACTTTTACTAGGCAAAAAGAAGGACTGTGCCTTCAGACCATAGGGTCACTGCGTGGAGTGAAAAGTAAAAGGGACACCCCCAGGAGTCTGTCAGTTTGCCATAGTATGGGGGCTTATGTGCTACTGTGATGATGAAAGCTATGCCACCAGTATCTCATATACCAGTAGGGCCACCCATGGTAGACAGGTTTCAGCAGAGCTTCCAGACTAAGACAGACTAGGGAGAAGGACTTGGCAGCCCACTCCCGAAACAATTATCGATTGAAAACCCTATGAACAGCAGAAAGCACTGTCAAATATAGTGCTGGAAAATGAGCCCCCCAGGCTGGAAGGCATTCAAGAGACAATCAGAGAAGAGTTGCCTCCTCTAATGACCTTAATGACCTCCTCTAATGATCTTAATGAACTCTTCTAATGATCTTAATGACAAGAGTGGAGGAAAGCCCCTGGGACCTCTACTTGCTGATGTGGCACTACTCAAAATGAGAAGAAACACAGTGCCTGCAACAATGGGCTCAAAAAAATAAAGATGGTATGCATGGCACAGTGTTGGGTAGTGTTTCTTTCTGTTTTATATAGGCTCACTATGAATCAGACCTGACTTGACAGCACCTAACAACACAACAACAAAACAACAAGAGGTGGGAGCATGGACTTATATTTAAAAATTGGACACAAGATAATCTAAAGGATGAGTTTTATTAGAAGGCTTTGCTTCGGGTCATTAATGAATGGATTCTAGTTCAAGATGCTGATAACTTTCTCTGCATTTAAGCATGCAGGTGATTTCTTCTCCTCTTCAAAATTCTTACTGAAATAATCAAATAAATATGCAGCAGAGAAGTCAGCATCCACATTTACCTGGTTTCTATAAAACAAGCATTCCAGTTACAAAAAAGCAGAGGACAGGTTGACTTTAATAATTCCACTCTGCAATTCCTGGGAAAACTGGTAAGTGTTGCTTGAAATGCAATATAAAGTAAAAATTTGGGTCTAGAATCTTAGATTATGTCAACGGCAACTGGGAGTTGGGGGATATAAGGTAAAAGACAAATGTCTTATTTTACAAGATGGAAGGGAAGACAAATAAGACATCTGATTTCTTCCTTGATTGTGATCAGAAATTTAGGCTTGAATCATTATTGAAAAATAGAATAGACATAGAAATGGAGAAAGAGAAATTATAGCATAAAACACGTTCATAGGAATAAAGCTGCATTTATATGGATTCTTTTCAACATAAAGAGACCATAGAGAGGGCAGACTGAAACTTTGAATCACATGCAAAGACATTGGTGCTGGTCAGCATAAGACCCAGAAAACACACACAGCTTTCCTGGTGTGGTAGGGCAAAGGGATGCACGGAGGCAGGAAGAGCTGAATAGGGATGAAGGGATGAAATGAGGCATAAGCAAAAGTACCCCCATGTGTCAGTCAGATTGGAGGCTTTCATGTTGCTGCTATCCTGAAAGCTAAGCCACCAGTATTTCAGATACCATCAGGGCCACCCATGGTGGGCAGGTTTCAGCTGAGTTTCCAGACTAAGAGAAACTAGGGAGAAGGACCCAGCAGCCCACTTCTGAAACAATTAGCCACTGAAAACCCTATGAATAACAGAGAAGCACTGTCAAATATAGTGCTGGGAAATGAGCCCCCTAGGCTGGAAGGTATTCAAGGAACAACTGGGGAAGAGTTGCCTCTTCAAGGTAGTTGTCATTGTTAGGTGCAGTCAAGTCATAGCAACCCTACATACAATAGACAAAACAGTATTGTTAGTGTTTCCCTGCTGTTCATAGGGTTTTCAGTGGCTAATTGTTTTTGGGAGTGGGTTGCCAGGTCCTTCTCCCAAGCCTACAGGGCCTGGTATCCCCATGTGGTCTCCCATCCAAGTACTAACCAGGCCCGACCCTGCTTAGCTTCCAAGATCTGACGGGATCTGACACCACAGTGGTACAGCTGCAGGCCCTCAAAGTAGATTCAATCTCAATGACAAGAACGGAAGGGACTCCATTTGCTGGGACTTCCTTTTGCTGATGTGGCACAACTCAAAATGAGAAGAAATGCAGTGTCTGCAACATGAAAAGACCCAAACTAAGATTGTACGCAGAGCACCCGTGTTGGGTAGTGTTTTGTTCTGTTGTACATAGGGTCATTATGAGTCAGATCTGACTCAAAGTAACCATCCAGTGAGAGAAAGGAGTCAACTTCACATGGGGAAAGAAAGGCTTGGAAAATCTCTAAGGTCTAGATGATCAAAGAATATTTAGGAAGTGATTCACCACTCTTGGGATTATCTTTCTCATGCTTATGTAATTCACAATTCCTTCAGAATCTCAGGTCTTCAGCAAATGCTTTACAGAAGGTTTGAGGGTAATGAAAAGTTTAGGATAAGGTGAGAAGTGATGAGGAGATTGGGGGGAAGATAAAGGAGGAGAGAACAGAGAATGCAGATGGCCCAGAAAGGAGCAGTGGGGATCACATGTTTCTGGGAAACGCTGACAGAGGCATTGAGAGTGGAAGAGACGGATATCAGAAGGAAAATGCTCCATGAAAACTCCAGTCACCATTTATTGTTTTGTTAGGTGCCATTGAGCTGGATCCAACTCATAGCAACTATGTGTACAACAGAACAAAACACTACCTGACACTGTGCCATGCACACAATCTTTTTATGTCTGAGCCCATTGTTGCAGTCACTGTGTTTCTTCTCATTTTGGGTCATGCCACATCAGCAAAAGGAGGTCCCAGGGGCTTTACTTCATTCTCATCATTAAGGTCGACTCTATTTTGAGGAGGCAACTCTTCCCTACTCCTTTCTTGAATGTCTTCCAGCCTAGGGAGCTCATTTTCTGGCACTATAACTGACAGTGCTTCTCTGCTATTCATAGGGTTTTCAATGGCTAATTGTTTCAGGAGTGGGCTGCTGGGTTCTTCTCCCTGGTCTGTCTTAGTCTGGAAGCTCAGCTAAAACCTGTCCACCACAGGTGGCCCTGCTGGTATCTGAGATACTGGTGGCATAGCTTTCAGTGTCAGAGCAACACACAAGCCTTCACAGCACTAAAAGCTGACAGACATATGGGGGCCAGTCCCTTTAAACTTGCCAAAATCTTGGAGAGGATATCTCACTGAGTGTGGCAGACAGGATCAAAAGTTTGGTTTTGTTTTGTTTTGGGATGTCAAGGAGCCATGTGACATTTAGGGTATAAAATGTTTATATTATTAGAGCTAACAAGATAAATCTACATAAAGTAAAGTGCATTAAATAGCCACGAGAATTAAGATTTGAAAAGTTAGATCAAATAAAGCAATTCTCACATTAAATGTGTATTAATAAACTTGCTATTAAATGACAGAGACTCAAAGGCTTGCTTGTCATGCAGGATGTAGTAAGTCACAGTAGCCCAATGTCCATATTGCGATAACAACAAAATGCTGAAGCCGGAAGTGGTGGCTCATGCCTATCATCCTAGCAACTCTGGAGGTAGAGGCAGGAGAATAGGAGGTTCAAGGCCAGAAGCAACCTACATAATTCAGTGAATCCCTGCCTCAAGATAAAAAATAAAAGGTGGACTAAGGGCACAGCCCAATATTAGAGCACTTGCAAAGTATGTGAGAGGCCCTGGGATCAACCCCAAAGTACCACACAAAAATTAATTAATTAATTAATTAATAATGCTGAAATTTTTGAAAATTATATTTTTAAAGACATAGGGAATCTGTGGAAACAATGAGACTAAGTGAGATGGAATCCTATTTGTTGGGTTCATTTGCCAATTTGGGCAAACAAAGAAACTGAGTATATGCTGTTTATGGGAGACTTTATTTATAAGGACATAGGAAGATGAAAAAATAAAAGGAAGAAAAAAGATATGCCCTCTGAGTACTAACCAATGACAGCTGGATAGTTATAAAAATATCAAACAACAGAATTTATGGCAAGAAACATTCATAACAAAAGAGCCAGTTCAATAAGACATAATTTTAAATTTGTGTATGCCTAATAACATATTGTTGTTGTTTAGGTGCCGTCGAGTCGGTATCCGACTCATAGCAACCCTCATTGGGTTTTCAATGGCTGACTGTTTCGGAATTGCCTTGGGAGTGGATTGCCAGGCCCTTCTCTCATTTTTGCGGTGCTGGGAATTGAACTTGGGGCCTCAGAGACTGTAGTGCAGCGCTCGACCCAGTGAGCTAAATCCCAGCCCTCTAATAACATAATTAAAAGCAAATATGCAAAAGTTGATAGATCCAGAAGTAGACATTGATAATCCATATAATAGTTGGAGACTTTAACTTGCCATTCTCAATAACTGATAGTAATAAATAGGGGGAAAACATTAATAAAAACGTGGAAGATCAAAGCCTAACTCATACATACAGAACTTTATACAGAAATCCAATAACTGTATAATACATAATCTTTTCAAATTTACATGGAACATGTACTAAAATATATCATCTGTTAGATCATAGAGTAAGTCTCAAAAAAATTTCAAAGGCCTAAGAATAATGCACTACAGAAAATATTCTTGAGGGACAGTAGAATTAAACTCAAAATAATATAACATAAAGATAAGTAGAAAATCCTCAACTTGAGTAACATGTCAAAAAAGAAATCACAGTAGCAGCCATAAGATGTTTTAAACATAATAATAATAAAAATGATAGCAGGTAGGTAAAACTTAAGGAAGAAAAATTTATACTTTTAAATGAATATATTAGAAAAATATAGCTTGAAAATAAGTGATATAAGCCAACTTCTCAGAAAACTAAAGAATGAACAGCAAATTAAGCCCAAAGAGAATGAAAGAAAAGTTAGGCTAAAGCAGAAAGCAATGTTATAGAAAGCAAACTAATAACAGAAACAAAATCAACAAATTGGAAGTACAACCCACTTTAAAAAAACTGTTTAGCAATAAATAGTTATGTTAGACATGCATATGTTCTATGATGTTCCACTCCTGGGATATACACCAAGA
The DNA here is from genome assembly GCA_007922755.1 of Pedetes capensis. Taxonomy (NCBI): domain Eukaryota; kingdom Metazoa; phylum Chordata; class Mammalia; order Rodentia; family Pedetidae; genus Pedetes; species Pedetes capensis. The sequence goes on from VMDO01018522.1 coordinate 5,524, forward strand.
AAATGAGATTTTATGGGCTCCCAAAGAGTATATGCTATAAAACATGGATTAGATATGTGAAAGAATATTTATAGCAAAATTATTTATAATAACAAAAAATGGAAACCTAAATTTTCATCAATATAACAGATTAATAAATGAATTATGGTATTTTCTTAACTAGAAATACTATGTAGTAGTAGAAAACAATAACATCTACTATATGTAACAACATGATACATCTCACAGGCATTTGTAGAAAGAGATGATGGAAAAACCTCAGTATCAAAAGTCAGAACAAGACCAGGTGCTGATTGTGGATAAGACCATCAATTGCTCAATATGCAGGTTCAAACTGAAACTGAAGAAATTAGAACAGGTGTACAAGAGCCAAGGTTTGACCTGAAATATATCCCTCCAGAGTTCAGAGACCATCTCAAGAACAAATTTGATGTGTTAGACAGTAATGATTGAAGACTAGACAAGTTGTCACATGACATCAAAGATATCATTTGTGAGGAAAGTAAAAGGTTATCAAAAAGACAGGAAAAAAAGAAAAGATCAAAGTACATGTCAAAACAGACCCTGAAACTTGCCCTTGAACATTAAACACCTAAAGTGAAAGGAAAAGATGGTGAAGTTAAAGAACTAAACAGAAGATTTCAAAAGGCATTTTGAGAAGACAAACTCAAATATTATAATGACATATGCAAAGAGCTGGAGATCAAACATCAAAAGGGAAGAATGCACTCTGACTTCCTCAAGCTTAAAGAATTAATGAAAAATTCAAGCCTCAAAAGGTACTAGTGAAGGATTCTATAGGGAAAATATTAAACAAAGCAGGAAACATCAAAAGAAGATGGAAAGAATACACAGAGTCATTATACTAAAAAGAATTGGTGGGTGATCAACAATTTCAAAAGTTTGCATATGATGGGGAACCAATGGTACTAAAGGATGAAGTGGAAGCTGCCTTGAAGAAATTGATGAAACACAAAGCTCCAGGAATTGATGGAATACCAATAGATATGTTTCAACAAACAGAAGCAGCACTGAAGGTGCTCACTTGCTTATACCAACAGATTTAGAAAACAACCACCTGGAAAACTGACTGGAAGACTTCCATATTTACGCCTATTCCCAAGAAAGGGGATCCAACTGAATGTAGAAATAATCAAATGATATCATTCATGTGTCATGCCAGTAAACTTTTGCTAAAGATCATTCAAAAGTGATTGTTGTTGTTGTTGTTGTTGTTAGGTGCCGTCGAGTCGGTATCCGACTCATAGCGACCCTCTGCACAACAGGGGAAACACTATTGTCAGTGCTTCTCTGCTGTTCATAGGGTTTTCAATGGCTGATTGATTTTTGGGAGGGTGTTGCCAGGTCCTTCTCCCACAAAAGTGATTACAACAGTATATTAACAGGAAACTACTGGGAAATGAAGCCAGATTCTGAAGAGGGTATGGAACAAGGAAGGAATATCATTGCTGATGTCACATAGATATTAGCTGAAAGCAGAGAATACCAGAAAGGGGTCTATCTATGTTTTATTGACTATGCAAAAGCAATTGACTTTGTGGATCATAACAAATTATGGATAACACTACATAGAATGAGCATACCAGAGCACTTAATTGTACCCATGAGGAATCTTTACATGGCCCAGGAGGCAGTTGTTTGAACAGAACAAGGAAACACTGCCTGGTCTAAAGTCAAGAAAGATGTGGGTCAGGGCTATATCCTTTCACCACATCTCTTTAATCTCTATACTGAGCAAATAGTCCAAGAAGCTGGACTTTATAAAGAAGAATGCAGTATCTTGATTAGAGGAAGACTCATTAACAACCATTAACAATGTTATTTGCATAACACAACTCTGCTTACTGAAAATGAAGAGGATTTGAAACATTTACTGATGAAGATGAAAGAACACAGCCTTCAATGTGGGTTGTGTCTAACATCAAGAAAACAAAAATCCTTAAAACTGGGTCAGTAAGCCACTTCATAAATGGGGAAAAGATTGAGGTTGTCCAAGATTTTTCTTTGCTTTACTTAGCTCTACAATCAACACCCACAGAATCATCAGTTTAGAAATCAAAAGATGGTTTGCATTGGGAAAAGCAGTTGCAAAAGACCTCTTTTTAGTGCTGAAAAATAAAGATGTCACATTGAAGACGAAGGTGTGCATGATTCATGCCATGATATTTTCAGTCACATCATATGCTTGTGAAAGCTGGACATTGAGAAAGGGAGAAAGAAGAATTGATGCTTTTGAATTATGGTGCTGGAGACAAATATGGAATATACCATGGACTGCTTAAAGAATCAACAGCTCCATCCTAGATGAAGTGCAACCAAAGTGCTCCTTGGAAAGCAAAGATGGCTAGACTGCATCTTATGTATTTTGGACATGTCATCAAAAGGGACCAATCCCTGGAGAAGGACATCATGTTTGGGAGAGAGGCAGGTCAGTGAAAAAAAGGAAGACCCTCAACTAGATAGATTGACAGAGTGGTTGCAACAATGGGCTTAAACTTCAAAAAGATCATATGCCTCGCACATTGTCAGGTAGTGTTTTGTTCTGTTGTTTATCTGGTTGCTCTGAGTTGAACCTGACTCAATGACACCTAATAACAACAACAGAAGCCCACAGCATCATACCTCTACAGCTCCCTTTACCCCATGTACTTCCTCCCCTCCCTTCCGTGGGCATCGCTCCTGGGCACACTCCATACTAAATACCCTGGACACTCATCTCTGCCTGGGTCTATCCAAGAGATCCCAAACTACAACATGGGGGCAGAGGGCAGCCTCCTGGGGGCCTATAAATGTTCTATAATTTTATTTACAAGTTGAATGCACAAGTATATACATACGTAAAAATTCATTCACTTGTATATCCAAGATTTGTGGAATGTGTGTAACTGATACCTCCAAAAAAGGAGGAGGAGAGGGAAGAGGAGGAGAAATGGTTAAGACCTAACGGACTCACAGTGAGTTTTAAAATGTAACTATATTCTTTATGCATTTTTTTAAATACTGGAGGATTTAATCCAAGGTCTTGCACATGCTAAACAAATATCCTACCATTGAGCACTTGAGATTAGAGGCAGGCACCACGGTGCCCAGCATGCTATTTTAAATATATATCTCAAAATAAATTATGGGAAACCTTTAAAAATAAATAATGAAACATAATATATTGAACACACAAGTAAATCCTCTTTCTAAGAACTCTGCAAAAATGATTACAAAAGAATATGCAAAAAGTGTAAATCCACTAAAACAAAACGTTAGAAAAATTAAAGTAAGCAAGTTTTGAAAGCAAGGAAACTGACTTAGAGAAAATGTTGAAAACTTACCTGTGGCCAGAGGTACCAAAAGAAGATAATGAGTTTCCACATATAGCCCCAGAAAAGCTCAGGTACTTGGTTATGAAGACAAAACTGTAGGGTGTGGCTAAAGTGAGGAAGATTGGCTGAAAGTCCTTGCATTGAGGGATTATACTGCTGGAGCCTTTCGCTGATCCTGCAGTGCCCCATCACGGCTTCTCCCCATTTTTAGCAGTCTGGACTTGGGTGTACTGGCACAGCAGAAAAGTGAGTGTGAGGCGCCATATTGAAAATAAAGGAATTAAATGAAAGTTGACATCCTCCTTTGCATGGGTCTTGGAATATTAACAGCCAGCATTAACTCTCTAGCAGAAGATTCACTGATTCCTTTTAGGGAAACTGACAGCCCAAAGGAAAAGGCTGCGCTCATTTTTTCTTGCAAGAGCCCTGAACTCTTAAAGCCCAAGCAACTGGTTTTCAGCAGAATCTAAGTGAGTCAAGTTAACAGAAGAGTCCACATCACCTGACAAACTATGGATAATAATCCAACCTGTTCTTCTGGATTCACTTACTCTGGGTTTCCTACTGTATTTGGGAGAGTGGTCAAGACAATTTAACTTGAATGTCAAAATAATTGCTGAATGCTGTTGGCATCTGGATCGTGCCTAAATGAACACAGCAAAATTTTTAAGGGAGAATATTTTCAAAGGGCATAAAATTACAGTGAAGTGTGCCTTCATTTAATATGTAAATTCTAAGAGAATTTTTTAAAACAAATTCAGTAGACTTATTCAACATTTCACCAAAATAATGACTATAACAGACAATAACTTTCAAAGGGTAATGAAAGTAGACTTATCATAGGAGATATTAAAATTAATCCTCAGTTCACAGAAAGGAAAGGTCCATGGTTCTGCAGCCAGAACGTACATATCAATAGAACAGAGTAGAATGAAATATGACATCTGATATGACAAAAATGACCCTTCCCAACAACAGGGAAATAATGGATTGTCCAAAAAATCATGTTGGTGATCATTAGAAAAAGGAAAGTGAGATGACTTCATTTCCTATTCCATGGTTAATTGACGAAGGGCCAGGGAGAGCTGAGCACCCTATGTCACGGTGGGTGACTTTGACCATTCCCAGTTTCCATATCAGTAAATGAAATGTGGTTGAATTAGTTGCCCGCTAAAATATCCCCCAGCGCAAATGCTCTTAGTTGATCTCAACTGAGATGGTTACAACTTTTAGTTGTCTTTTTCAAAGCTCGATTGAGGGGTAGCATTTGGTAAATCAAAATAGCAAGACAAAAATAAAAATAAACGTGTCTGGCTTTCTGTCTTGAAAGAGGGTGAAAGATGACTGAGATGGATTCCTTCTACATGCCAGGGGCCCCAGGACGCTTGGAGCTTTTTGACATGCACTGTTTGTTTTCAATGGGAAATTACTCAAAATGTAATAAGGAAATATTTTGCTGAGTAAATAGATTCATTTACATCTTGCGGTGTGGACAGTTAAAAAGAATCTTGGCCTTTTAGCTCACTTGGCTGAAGTCCCTAGTCAAAGAGAGGGATTTCTCTTTTCACCAGTATTTCTGTCTTTCCAAGGAGTTCTTCCTCTTCCTTCTTTTGAAATTAGATATTCTAAGACCCTTGAAGTCCAGAGAGGGAAAAGAGACTTTATTCTACTGTGATGCTGAAGAAAAGTATTAATGTTCTGTGGCTACATCTCTTCCTGTATGCCCCTCTGTCTCTCTAAAGAGAATTCTAGCTTTGTCAGCACAGAGCCCAGGGCGAGATGATGCAGCATTGAGGCAGTAGTGAGAGAGAGACAGAGGGGAACAAGGGAGACCCTGGGGTTTACATCAGAAAGGGCAAGATGATTCATAAGAAAGAAAAGTGGAGGGGAATGGAGGACGGACAAAGGGAGAATGGAAAGTAGTAGGACATGAACTATGGAGAGGACTGGCCTGGGATTTGAAAGGAGGCAGAAAGGTTTGTGGGGTCAGCAGTGATTTCTAGGGTGTCTCTTGACTGGAGGAGCCCCAGAAAGAGGAGCTGGAATGGTTGGCTGTGCAATCAAAGTGTGGTTCCCTCCACATTTCCTGGCAATTTTCCCCCTAGTCTCAGTAAATGTTGGAACTGATTTCATTTATATTTTTTAGCAGAGTGTGGTTCTTTGAATCAAAACGTATGTGCTGAAGCCAGGCCAAGTGTGCTGCAGTTATATTTGGGCTGTGCTACAGGAGCCAGAGGTTGTATCACTCTTGGCCCTCTTCTCACACTTTGCTCTTGACCTTGCCTCCTTATTTTTGCCTCATCTAAGGTGTCTCCTAGCCTTTGCTCTCAGGTCATCTCTCCATAGCATGCTGCCCTTCACTGATTCCTCGAATCCCAATATAGGTATAAATGCATTTTTAAAATATCAGTTTAAAATACTGCCAAGGTTATTAGCTCATCTTTGTCCTTACTTGTAGTGCCTCTGAAGAAAATCAGAGTTTGGAATTTTTTTTTTCCTTTTGATATGACCATAGGACCCCTCCTAGTCAACTGGCTATCAGTAAACAGAATGAGATATCCTTGAATTACAGAACCCAAGTCTACTGTGGAGGTGAGGTTCTTACATCTTCATAAGTTCTTCCCTCACCTCCAAACATTGTTATTGTTATTGTTAGGTGCCATCGAGTTGGTATCCAACTCATAGTGACCCTATGTACAATAGGCAAAACACTATTGTCAGTGCTTCTCTGCTATTCATAGGGTTTTCAATGTCTACTTGTTGTTTGGGAGTGGGTTGCCAGGTCCTTCTCCCAAGTCTACAGCACCTGGTACTCCCAAGTGGTCTCCCATCCAAGTACTAACCAGATCCAACTCTGCTTAGCTTCCAAGATCTGATGGGATCGGATGCCACAGTGGTACAGCTGCAGGCAAACATTGTTGTATTGGTGCAGATATAGAGAAAGAAGGAAGGAAGGAAGGAAGGAAGGAAGGAAGGAAGGAAGGAGAATGAAAGAAAGACAAAGAAAGAAGAAAGAGAAAGACAAGAAAGAAAGTGAAGAAAGCAAGCAAAGAAAGAAAATGAAAGAAAAGAAAGAAAGGAATAAAGAAAGAAAGAAAGAAAGAAAGAAAGAAAGAAAGAAAGAAAGAAGAAAGGGAAAGAAAGAATACATGCACATATGATAGGTAGTAGTGAGTACTAAGGATGAAAAATGAATTCAGAATTACCATAGGAAATATTGGGATGGATGGAGATCACTGAAAGTTTAGACAAGGTGGGTAGGAGAGGGAGGTCTCACTGAGAAGGCGGTATTTTAGTCAAGACTGGAAGGAAGTGAGAAGAGGAACTTCCCAGGAGGAGGAGTGACTAGGGGAAGGCTGTGCACAGGAAAGAGTCTCCCAGCCTGGCTGGGGAAGAGTGAATGAAAGCAAGAGCAGTGTGGGATGATTTCAGAGAGGGTCTAGGGGCAGTGAGCAGACTTGTAGGGTCTTGTGAGTTACTGTGAAGACTTGAGCTTTTACTTTAGGTCAGATGGGAAGCTATTGCAGGGATTTGAGCAGATGTGGCTTAAATTTTAAACAAGTTCACCCTTGCTTCTGTTTTGAGAATATACTGAAGACAGGGGAAAAGCCATGGAGACCAGTTCTGAAGCTTCTAGATGAGAAGGCATGGAGGCTGTGCATCAGTGGTAGGAGTGGGGAGGAACCAGATTCTGGCTTATTTTCAAGGAAAAGCTAATGTGATTTATGTGGACCATTCGGATTTGAGATGTGAGAGAAGTAAAGGTGTCAAAGGTGATTCCAGGGTTTTGGCAGGATAGAGGTATTATCAACTAAGAAAGGGAAGCCAGTAGTTGGAGCAGGTTTGAATGGGAATATTCAGAACTCAGCTTTGGACACATTTTATAAATAAAACATCCAAATGAAGATATTGGGGCATCATTTATATGAGTTAATAGTGGTTTGGACCATAGAAATAGGTCAGGGAGGTACCATTACATGGGTAGTATTTAACATCATAAGGAAGTTTAGTATCACCAAAGGAATGCTTGTAGATAAAAAAAGAGACCCAAGGACTTGGAACTGGGTACACCAATGTTTAGAATTCAGGGAGATAAGGATGTTTCATAATGAGAGACCAAAAAGTATGGCCAGAAAGAGGCTAGAAATACAGTGTTAAATTAGATTGCTGTTGTTAGGTGCCATCGAATTGGTATCTGACTCACAGTGACTCTACATACAACAGGCAAAACAGTATTGTTACTGCTTCTCTGCTGTTCATAAGATTTTCAATAACATTGTTACTTGCAGGGGAGTGGGTTGCCAGGTCTTTCTCCCAAGCCTATAGCACCTGGTGTTCCCAGTCCATCTCCCATCTAAGTACTAACCAGGCTTGACCCTGCTTAGCTTCTGAGGTCTGACCATTGAATTTAGCAAAGTGGTGTTCATCAGTCACATGGACAAAAACAATTTCAGAAAGTGGTACTGGTGAAAACCTTATTAAAGTGCTCTGTGGACATGATGCAACGCAGAAAGGAAAAATACAGGGAGAAGAATTACTGGAACGATATCTTTTAATAGGCCGGAGAAGGCAGTACCTAACACACAAATAAGCGTGTTCAGCTCAGGCAGGTGTAGATTCCAGAAATAAAAGAGGGCTTGCAGATGGAGGTGGTGGTTGGAAGTAGTAGAACTGGTTGCATCTATTTCCTTGGTGAAATAAGCAAGGTCAGAGCTGACAGAGGATAGAGAAGGAAGCATGAAGTAGGTTTTCTAGTGAAAAAGTGAATAGACTGATATAAGTACAGTATAACTAACAATGTAGCATTAAGTGCTCACTGCAACTTAAAGATCCTGATTAAAACAAGATCAGTGAATGTGGCTATGCTTTTTATAAATCCCATCTACAGGTAGCTGCATCATTATACATCCAAATAGGATGAAGCATTTAACCAGGATGGGAATTTTGCTATGGGAGTATTCTAAACAATTTTGACAAATTTTGTTTCATATAATTTGGTGGTCTGTTATCAGTTATATAAATGTTTATAATTTTTCTAACTTTTTTCTGTACTATAACTTTTATTAATATATAATGCAAAATATAATGCCTTCTTTGTTATAACTTTTAATTTAAAGTCTACTTTGTCTGATATTCTCATAGCCATGTGTGATGGTTAATTCTCATTGATAACTGGACTGGGTTTAGAATTACCTAGGAGATGACCAGGACACACCTCAGGGTTTGTCTGTGAGGACATTTCCAGAGAAGATTAACTAAGTGGGGAAGATATCCCTCATTGTGGGTGGCAATGGGCTGGGGGTCTGGATGGAATAAAAGGAGAAAAAGGAGTACCAGTATTTCCCCATTCTCTGCTTCCTCGTTAGCCATGACATGAACTGTTCTGCTCTGCCACTCTCTCCCCACCATGATGGACTGACACATCTGAAACCATGAGCCAAAATAAATCCTTCCTCCCTAAGTTGTTTATGTGAGGCCTTCAGTCTCAGTAATGACAGAAGTAACTAATATACCTCCTAACTTGGTTACTATTTGGCACGGAGTATCTTTTCCCATCCCATGGATGCTAAAATTTGGATGTCATCTAATTTTCACATATCAAGAAATATTATTTTTTTTGCTTTCTAACTGTTCAAAAACTACTCAAAAAAATCTCAGCTCAAGAGTTTTGAAAAATAATTGTCAGGCTGCATTGGAGCCATAGTTTGTTGATCTTTGATCTAAATAATAATTTTTTTAAAGTTTTTAAAAAATCAATTCAAGGTGTAATTTGTGACATTTGCCAATTTCCATGGTCTGAATCCTTCTGCCTGGCTAATTTCAAGCTACTAATGTGATGCACTGAATGCAAAGTTGTACTTCATTATCACACCATTTTCATTTAACCTTTCCACCAAACAGATACAATGGGCCAAGGAAATGTAAGACCATAGCTTATATTAACATATAAGAAAATTATTAGGAAGTAATGAGTTTTGACTAGTCAGGCCTCCATATCTATGAATTCTGCATCTATGGATATAACCAATTCAAGACTGAAAACAGTCAGAAAAAATGCTTGCACTTGCACAGACATTTTTATTGTCATTCCCTAAACAATATAGTATAACACCTATTTGCATTATATTTGCCTTATATTAGTTGTTGTAAGTAAGTAATCTGGAGATTTTTAAAAAATTTGTTTCTTTGATTTATTGTGACTGTACTAAACTGCAGTTTCAGATAGCTTGTTGTTGTTGTTAGGTGCCATCGAGTCGGTATCCGACTCATAGCGACCTTCATAGGGTTTTCAATGGCTGACTGTTTCGGGATTACCTTGGGAGTGGATTGCCAGGCCCTTCTCCCATTTTTGTGGTGCTGGGAATTGAACTCAGGACCTCAGAGACTGCAGCACAGCGCTCTACCAACTGAGCTAAATCCCAGCCCCTTCAAATAGCTAGGATATGTCAAAATACAGATAATATCTTAACATTTTTAAAAGTAGCTTGAAAACCTTTAAAGATATCATAGAGGAACTATGCTATAGATACTTACAGAGAGGAACTGATGATTTCAAAGATGAGGAAAGAGAAAACCAGAATTCAGGCTTTGCCTCTACCATTATTTAAAGTATCTGGGAAGATGTGTGTAGGTTATATGCTGATACTATGCTATTTTAGATAAGGGACTTGACCCTTGGGTCCTGGTACCAATCTCCCATGGAGATTGACAATTATATTTATTATCTTTATCTTAAATTAATTTCTGATTATGAATTTATATAGTCTAATTCTTAATAATGGTTGCATTTATCAACTGTCTCACAAAATTCCTGGAAATTTGTCAACTGGTCTTGCAAACAAGTGTGAATCCAGCTCTAGCACACCCTGGTTCTGGGAATTCCCAAATGATCTCAGGTATAGGAATGGTGTCTTGCATATGCATCTTCTTATTTCCCATGTGAAGTAACTCTTTTGGAGCCCCAAGCATGTTTCCCTCCAGGAAGTCTTCCCTGAGCCCTTGTATAGTTGTCTTTTCTGAGTTCTGACCATCTCAGTGGCATCCAAGTCAGGTCTATGAAATTCTCTCCCATGAGACCTTGGAATTTAAACTGCGAGATAATTAGTTCTTTTCAGCTGTGGCTGGGCTTATGTATATTTCAGAGTCATCAAGAGAGAGACAAAAAGAAAGGCAGCCTGAAGTAAAAGACAAGAATAAGTCAGATGCACATGGAGGATGGTGGCTATGAGCTGTACTGAAGTGGGGAAGACTTCCTTCCTTTCCAGTTCCTACTTTTAAGTACCCTCTAATGCCCAACTGCCCTTAAGTTTCTTGAGTATATTTTTAAAACTTGACTTAAAGTTTAATAACTTTTGTGTGTGTAAGCTGACATAATATTTTATATTACTTGGATCTCTAAGAATTTAACTAATGTGTCCTTCACCAAAAACAATGCTTCCTCTTCTTGAACCCCCAAGCACCTGTTACCTGGCTCTCTGTCTTTTCTACCTTTTTTGACAGCTGTTTATGTGCACATTTTATCTCCTCAAGAGCTGTTTAAGGTATATTGTTAACTTTGGAGTTCCTTTATATGGCTTTGGTGAAATAGAGTAAACTATAAGAAAACAGATTTTATAGATATTTAAAATAAATTTAAGATATTACCACTCTCCTGCAGAATATTATAAATGTATTTCAAGAGACAAGACATACCTGCAGGAAGTTTACAGGAAAATGCAATAACATAATTCATCTATTCACCAAACCAGGCCTGCAGCG
>VMDO01018522.1:16716-42073 GCA_007922755.1 Pedetes capensis
TGTGGCATCCGATCCCGTCAGATCTCGGAAGCTAAGCAGGGTCGGGCCTGGTTAGTACCTGGATGGGAGACCACCTGGGAACACCAGAAGCTGTAGGCTTGGGAGAAGGACCTGGCAACCCCCTCCCAAAAATCAATCTGCCATTGAAAACCCTATGAACAGCAGAGAAGCACTGACAATAGTGTTTCCCCTGTTGTACCGAGGGTCGCTATGAGTCAGATACCGACTCGACGGCACCAAACAACACCAAACCAGAAAGGAATCCCAGAAAAGTTAAGCACATGGTGAACTTTCTATAATTATTTGTGGAATAAAAAAAAAATGAGGCTATGAAGCAAGTGCCAAGGAGTCAGAAAGGACTAGAGCTCTGTTTCCACCCTGTGGTTCTCCATCTCAGATCAGGTAAATGCACAGACACATACGGGTATATCAATGACTCAGGTGATGTGCTAGAGGCCCACAAAGAGTCTCCCAGATGCAAGAAGGTGAAAGTATCCTAGTGCTTACAATGACCTAGGTTCTTCCCTCAACCTTTATTGTTGTTGTTAGTTGCTGTTGAGTTGGGTCCAACTTATAGTGACCCTCATAGAGTTTTCAATGGCTGATTTTTTCGGGATTGTTTTGAGGAGTGGACTGCCACATCCTTCTCCCATTTTTGTGGTGCTGGAGTTCGAACCCAGGTCCTCAGAAAGTGTGGAGCAGCACTCTACTAACTGAGCTAAACCCCAGCCCTCAACCTTTAGAGATTAACATTTATTGAATACTCATAATGGTAGTATGAGGTATGTACTAAAGGTTGAGTATTCCTTATGCAAAATTCTTATGACATGAAGTGTTTTTAATTTAGGATTTGTTTTTAGAGGAGAGGGATTTTTGGGGATCTTTTGGGAGCCTTGGAGGAGAGTGCCTGCGTTGAACTCTACCTAACCCAGGTAAAGGCCTAAAACATTCCCAAGCCTTACTTTGTTCCTCCCCTTCCCACCTGTGATCAGCCCCCCTGGGAGATGATGTTGAAGATCCTCGAGAGGACCCCAGGGACAAGGGCCTGTCTGGCCCACCTGGAGTACCAACATCTATCCTCCAGGGCCAGTGACCCTTGTCCTACATCCTGGTCCTTCACTCCTACCCTTCCCATCGAGTGACCAAAACTGGCCACTGACCAGTCCAGCTTGGACACTGTCATCTCAGTCCTGATTGGCCATCCCAAACCTCCAGATTGGTCAGTAAGGGACACCCCTTGATTGGCCTGCCCTGCACTCAACCCACTAACCAGAAGTGCACCCCAGTTTCACCTACCTTGCATAACTGCCCCACCTGTCAGTTACCTGCACGAGTCCCACCCTGATTGGCCACACCTCCCTTGTCCATTACTCCAGAGCAGCTCACCCCATCAACTGTCATTCCTCATGTCTTCGCCACTTCACCTAACCTCGTTGACCAACACACCCCATTCCTGGCCTACTCCCAAGACCAGCATCTCCTGAGACCATTGGCTACAAGCAAGACTTCTTGTCAACCTCAGGGCCCCCGAAGAGGCGAAGGCTCCAAGCAAGTCACAAAGCCTCTCCCATTCCCCGCCGTCTGGGGTGGAGGAGAGAAGGCAAACTGCAAGAGGCAACTGCAGACCCAACGTGGGACATTACATCAAGCGCTGTTGCCCTGCTACCTACTTTCCATCTCATAGGTGCAGAGCAATAAACCTTCGCTGTATAATTGTGAAGAAAGCTCCTAAGTCCTTCTTTGGCACCACTGGCTTCTATCCAAATCCCATGGGTCCCTGGACACCATAGTATAGGGAAGCTCCGTTACTCCAGCAGGGCCAGAACTGAACCCCAACAAGGGATTTTGGAACATCTGTGTGTCTGGGAGTGGGGGTTGTGCATAAAATGTTATAGCTTTGGGGTGGGACCCAAGTCTAAACATGCAATTCATTTATGTTCCCTATTCATCTTATCTTCTCAGCCTGAAAATAATTTTATGCAATTTTTTTCTAGTAATATATTGTGCATTTAACAGTTTCACAGTGCACAGTTTTGCTGGTGTCATGATGGTGCTCAGAGAGTTTCAACTTTTGAGCATTTTTGGATTTTGGAGGGGGGAATGCTCTGCGTGTGTTATAATCAACTACTTGAAAGATGGAGAAACCAAGCTACTTTCATGTATCTTTATGTACTTTGCCCAAAGGTGCTCTGTAAGTAAGTGACTGAGCCAGGGACACAGACAGGCCAACGGCATCATGGGTAGAGCCCTCCCACACCATGCTGTACCAAGGTGTGTTGCTGATGTGTGCCAGGCAGTCTGGTGGCCGCGGGACGTTCCCCTCGCATCCAGCCTACCATAGGGAACAGGCGAACGGTAGCGTGTGGCTAGACTGGGATGTGCAGAGCCTGACTGGACCTGCTATCCTCTGGGAAGTCTTTAGAGAGCAAATTGGACAACGTAGGACCTCTTTGAAGTCATGACAATTTGCCCTCCCACATGACTACAATGTTCTCCCAGGGCTGAGTCTGAAAAATCCCTGTACGTTTAGCATATCTTTTTTCTGACCTACTTTAATGACATTCTTTGTGTGTAATAAAGACCCACAGATCAGTTTTAGGTATCATTAAATGTCAGAGAAGACTAAACATTTATTTCAAAGAGAAACCCTCACTCCCTGTAACACAAACAGGAGCTTGTGGGCCCCACTTACACTTTAGCTGCTTTTCTTTGAACAGTGGCCTTGGGTCCACATTGTACCGGGAAGTGGAGAAAGTGAGAGTGTTGGCCTGCGTCCTCTCTGCAGTCGGTGTATTACTGTTTGGGAAAAGCTGCTATAAATGCGTAACATTTAGACTAGATCATTCCCCCTTTGGCCCAGGCTCCAAATCCTGCCTTTCTGCCAAGTCCTGGCCCTGGAGTCAGGGCCCTTAGGGATGTGATCATCTGGCTGCCCTTGGCTCCAGTCTCAGGTTCGAATCAGCCAACAGAAGGCACTCGGAGGAGAGTGGAGGTTGGGAGGAGAGAGTGGTGGGATATTCCCCCCCCCCCCATTCTCCACAGCTCCTCTTTCACTGGCCTCAGCTAGTATCTCTTCTTAAGGGCATTCTTGATTTTCCAAGGCTAAATAACCCTTCTTGCTTCCCTTAACTGTGGCTTTAAAATAATTCTTTCATTCCATTCTCTTCAAAAGGGGCCTCTTGCATCCTGTGGGGGCTGGCTGGTATAGTTGTTAGATGCTGTTGAGTCAGGTCCAAGTCATAGCAACCCTATGTACAAGAGGGTGAAACAGTACCTGACACTGTGCCATGTGCATGACCTTTTTTAAGCCCATGGTTGTAAACACTGTGTCAATCCATCTGGTTGAGGATCTTCCATTTTTTTGCTGACCCAACACTCTCCCAAACATGACGTCCTTCTCCAAGGATTGGTCCCTCCTGACAACATGTCCAAAATACTTAAGATGAAGTCTAACCATCTTTGCTTCCAAGGAGCACTCTGGTTGCCCTTCTAGGACAGATCTGCTGCTGATACAGTTGTTGTTGTTGTTGTTGTTGTTGTTGTTGTTGTTGTTGTTGTTAGGTGCTGTCGAGTCAGGTCCAACTCATAGTGACCCTATGTACAACAACAGAACAAAACGCTCCCGATGCTTCTCTGCTATTCATAGAATTTTCAATGGCTGATTGTTTCGAGATTGCATTGAGAGTAGATTGCCACAGTCTTCTTCCATTTTTGTGGTGCTGGGGATTGATCGAGAATGTCAGAGAGCACACAGCAGCACTATACCAACTGACCCAAACCCCATCACCAAATAAAGTTTCCTAGGTTTGGAGCTCTCTCTCCTGATTGGGGCTACAGGGATCTGCCTGAACTGGCTCTGCGCCCTGGAGCACAGGTCTTACCGCTCTCTTCTTGTGCACCAAGTTTCTTCTGCTCTGGTCTCCTTTTGGCTCTTAGAACACACACCCACTCGAGCACTTCCCAGCCATTCTGCCTGCATTAACCCTCCTGTCTGTTTTCCCAGGACTGGCTCCTTCTTGCCATTTGGGTATAATTCAAACACTCCATCAGAGAAATATTAGAGCTAAACCCACCTGCCCATTCACCCTAATTCCACCTCCATCTAAACACGCCGCATTCTCTCCATTGCACCCAGCCCTTCCCCGTCATTTCTAGTTCTTCAAACCACTCAGCACAAGTGGAAATCACTTTGTGCATCTGTTTTCCTGTCTACTCTCTCTCTCTCTTTCCACATTAGAAGGTCGGCTGGATGAAAATGAGAGAGATCTCATCATGTGGCTTCTTATCTCCAGCACCTGTACCCATACCTGGCATCCAGCAAGCGCTCAATAATTACTTGTTAAAGAAAGAATGGGATTTCAGTAGTCAATCCATACTCATCTCACTCTTACTTTCTTTCTGGTACATGTTTTTATGAAAGACAGCCAAAGAATATTTCACATAACCGATGGTGTGGGGAATTCTGATTCTGTTTTGTTTCTAGGAAAATCCAGGAGAGGGTTCCCCTGAGAGCATGGTCACACCTGCAGGATGCTCTCGAACTCCTCAGAGAACAAGGCAGTGTTCCAGTGGGAGGGGGTGGTGGTGGCCTAAGGCGCTGCTCTGTGGGAAGTTGGTTCAAAAATACTTGTGAGAAACGTCTTCCTTAGTGATCACAGCTTAATGGAAAGTTGTTCTAAAGGTGCGATGAGGCCTGTCGTGTTCCTCAAACGGGTGCACTACGAAGCAGCTCCAAATGAGTTTTGTACTCTCTGGAGACTTTTTTTGATCAACGCCAAGTTTCACAGTTCCTGACTTGGCCCCATTTGCCCAGGGATGCCATGTTTGTCCTGCCTGGTAGTTGTGAGCAGAGCTTCTGGAACAGCTAGCCTCTCCTGCCAGGAACGACTGTCCCCAGGGCCTCACCCTAGGCTTAAATCTGTCTCCTGACACAAGGTGACCTACTAACCTGTAAAATTTCGCCTCAGTGTCACTACACAACGCATTCCACTCACACTCGTCAACTTGAGAGCCAACCTGTGCTTCGTCATGATCTTGAAAACATCGGGAAGGATTTCCAGCTAGAAGGTTTTCTGCCCCTTCACCAATTATTTCATACACAAATTTACTACAGTAAGGTCAGGTTGTTAATTTGAACAGCAATATTATTCAGATTAACCAGCCTTCTGACATTGTAGGTAGCTGCTACACCTCAGAACCATAGAGTTCAAGCTGGTTTTACACAGATGTCTGAAACTCACTGTTATGAGTCAGGAGTCTTCAAGGAGACCAATCAAATAATTATATTGTTGTTATGTTATGTTATGTTATGTTATTCTGTTATTCTGTTATGTTATATGATTATGTTATGTTATAATGTTATGTTGTCATTATGTTATATTTTACATGAAAGAAGATTTATTAAGCGAATTGGCTCACATGATTATGGAGGCTAATGACTTCCATGATAGGCTTCTGCCAGCTTGAGACCCTGGGATCCTGGCAATGTGGTTCAGCCCAAATCTGATGGTTTCAGATCTAAGAAGGTTTATGGAATAATTCTCAGTGTGAGATTGAAGGCCTGAGAAACTGAGGGACAAATCGTATAAGTCCTGGAGTCCAAAGGGAGAGATGAGGGTCCCAGCTCCAGGAGACACCACAAAGACAGAGAAGAAATCTTTTTCTCTGTCAGTTTGTTCAATCTGGACCCCAGCCAATTGGGTGGTGCCCACTAACATTGAGGGCAGGTCTTTCCCACTCGGTCTTTCTTGAGCCAATACTTTACCACTTCTCTAGGTTTGTCTTCTTTTCTTTTCTGGTGATTTTTTTTTTTTTTTTTTCTTTTTTTTGGCTACTGGAGGATTAAACCCAGGGCACTCCACCATGGAGCTGCACCCCCAGCCCCTTTTAGATTTTATCTTGAGACAACGTCTTGCTAAGTTGCACAGGCTGCCTCTGGCCTCCAACTTGCAATCATCCTGCCTCAGCCTCCACAGTCCTGAGCCACCATGCCGGGCCTCCTGGTTAGCCTCCCATTCTTGGTCTCTCAGTCCTGGACTGGTTTCTGTCTAAACCATTCAACTTTCCATTGTCAGATCTATTTCTCGTTAAAGCACAAATGTAATGCTGGGCCCCATGTTCACCAGATGCCACCTCCTTCCATTTGGCACAGAAAGCCCTCATGGTCTGACGCCCCATCTCCCAGATCTCTCAGAGAGCCTCCAACCCCATACTGCAATTCTCTACCCTTTTCCACTTGTTGTGCAGGGTGTGATGCCCCTGGCTTTCTTCCACTTTCAGACCTCAGACCTGTTCTGCCTTTCCCCCGGAGGCTCTAGCTCCACCACACCCCCTCTGTCTGCCACTGGCCTGGCCACTCCAGCTCTTTCCCATGGGTCCCTCCAAGTCCCCACACAGGAAGTCTCTGTAATCAGTGCCATCTTTGAGCTGGGCACATTGTCCCTCCTGCCTGCACCTTCTGCGTGCCCTGCCCACCAACGCTAGTCTCTCCTCTGTCCTGAGGCACCTCTTTGTAGCCCTATCTTCCTGCCGCGGCCATAAGCTCCTTCTGGCAGAGACTGTGTCCTGCTGGTGTTGTGTCCTCAGAGACTTGGAGAGGCACTGGCTGTGGTGGCTTTACAGGAAATAAATAGGATTTCAGATTCTGTGACGACCCCCTTGGCCCTGACATGAGGATGTGTGACAAGACATAGAAGGAATGCTCTTAGAGTATTTTCAGCTGCTATAAGAGATACTCAACCCTCACCCACGGCCAAAGCAAAGGTATGGGAGCCCCAACAGCAACCATGGGAGCCAAGATTTCCTCAGAAGTAGTAAGGGTCTTCTTTCAGCACCTTTTAAGAAGCCCTGTAAATTCAACTTCTGCAGCCATAGCCCTGTGGCATCCGATCCCGTCAGATCTCAGAAGGTAAGCAAGGTCGGGCTTGGTTAGTACCTGGATGGGAGACTGCCTGGGAACACCAGAAGCTATAGGCTTGGGAGAAGGACCTGGCACCCCCTCCCAAAAAGCAATCTGCCATTGAAAACCCTATGCACAGCAGAGAAGCACTGACAATAGTGTTTCCCCTGTTGTACAGCGGGTCGCTATGAGTCGGATACTGACTCGACGGCACCTAACAACAACAAATTCAAGTTGACATGACTGCAGCCATCTTGAGTCATAAGTGCCACTGTGGCCCCAGAGTGACCCTCCACCTAGTTTCTCAGCAAACTATAAATAGTCAAAACCATTAGAGTGGTGTATGGAGGTTAACAGTTGGCCCCTGGCACCAGGAATGTGCCTGAACCTTTGACATTCACTTAAGGTAAACCAGGCACATTCCAGCTTGGATGAAGTCATTTTGTTCAGACCAGTATTGTTGTTGTTGTTAGGTGCCATCAAGTAGGGTTGGGTCCAACTCATAGCAACCCTCACAGGATTTTCAACGTATGATTGTTTTCGGGATTGCCTTGGGAGTAGATTGCCAGGTCCTTCTCTCATTTTTGCAGTGATAGGGATGGAACTGACTGCCTCAGAGAGTGCAGCACAGCACTCTACCAAATGAGTTAAACCCCAGCCCCAAAGTATTACCTGTCCCTAATTCTCACCCAAAAGGCAGGGATCTGCTTGGTTTTGCTGCCACCTAGGACCACATTCCGTCAGTAAGTCCTCTAATCCATTGCACTGTGTGCAATCCTGTGTGCCTCTCTGGGGTCTCATGGCCCTTGAAGGCTGGCTGTCATACACTGGGAATAGGTTGTTCCCGAACATAGACTGAGTGGAGTATATGATTCTAGGAGCCCTGTTGGGCAGTGCTGGGCATTATGAAGTTTGTCAGGCAACAGCTGCAGCAGGAAGAAGTCCAAGTAGAAAGAGGTTGGCTGGGCTGGGTGTCTGGCCATGCATGGGCCAGCTGCATCCCAGAGGGGAGGCTGCACCCACAGAGGCAGAGCTGGGCCATAATGGAACAGCCCAAGCCCCAAGGAGGAGGCTCAGACAGGGGGCAGCGGGCACTACAGAAGCAGTTTGAACAAGAGGAGAGGGGAGATCTGCTGCCAGAAGAACCCCAAAGCCTTTCCTCATTCTGCTAGTGAACGGATTGCGCGAGCTTAGGATGCCAGGCACTTTCTGAGGAACCTCCAGGAGGAGTCCTTTCAGCACCAACAGTAGGTCTGCGCAGAGTGCTGACTGTCCATAAAGAAGAGAAAGGAAGCAAGGAAAGCAAGCCAGCAACGCCGAGATTGTTGGCTTTTGTTTCTCGGCTCTTGTCCCACTCTGCCTCCAAGGCTTTCTTGCTCATGGGAGGTGCCGAACCGAGGTTGGAGGCTGGGAGGAAGGAAGAAGCCTGTCTATAGGAGGTGCTGCATTTCTTCAGTCCCTTGGGGTATCCCACCTCCAGGTCGGCCCGGCTCCTGGGCTCTGGTGGCTGTAGCATTCCTTTCTCTCCTCTCCAGTCTTGGGATGACTGCCTCCAGATTCCTGTTTGCCCTCTCCTGTCCTCTATCATCCCTTTCCCCAGATCTGTTTACAACTTTTGTTTACAAATCTCGAGTGTTTATCTCTTCCTGATGGAATTCTGACTCATGTAGGGCTTTGGAAGAAATTCTTGAATGTATGAAAATAATAATAAAATAACATTCAAAAGGTAAGGCTGGTGTGGTGGTGCATGCCTGTAATTCCAGCAGCTGGGGAGGCAGGAGGAGGATCGCAAGTTCGAAACCAGAGGCAGTCTGCATAATTTGGCGAGATCCTGCCTGAAAAAAAGTAAAAAAATGGGTTGGGCATGCAGCCCAGTGGTCCAGCACTTGCAGGGCATGCAAGCATAATGCCCTGGGTTCAACCCCCAGTACCACAAAAAAAAAAAAAAAAAAAAAAAAAAAAAAAAAAAAAAAAAAAAAAAAAAAAAAAAAAAAAAAAAAAAAAAAAAAAAAAACCACCACATTCAAAAGGCAGAGGATACACACTCTTGTAAAAGATTTATTGCAGAAAAAAAGTCAATTGTAGGCAGTATCTGCTATAGCTTCTTCATAAATTTTAAGAAATCATAGAGTAAAAAAAAGAAATCATAGACTAGATGAAATGGTAAGGCATCAAACTGAGGGGTTCTTTTTGTTTTGTTTTGTTTTTTATGATACAGTGGAGTTGAACCCAGGGCCTTGTGCATGCTTTTTGCAGGCACTTTACCGCTCAGCCATACTCCAAGCCCATTTTTTATCTTTCATCTTGAGACAGGGTCTCTCTAAGTTATTCAGGTTGCCTCTACCTTTGCACTTTCAATCCTCTTGCCTCCATCTCCTGAGTTGGTGGGTTAAAGGCATGAGTCACCACGCCTGGCAACACACTGGGAGTTTTAGAAACACTAAATGGGGTGAGGAAGGAATGCTATGAATCACAAAGTGAAATAAATTACTTAAATTGATATCATGAAATTGAGTTAGTCATATGGAAGACAGGTTTGATAAAATTACTTAGAATGGATAAAAAATGGAAATAATATTCTTGAGAGGCTGTTGTTATGGAGCTCATTTTTGTAAACTTAGACAAGAATCTTGTATTTTGGTAAATACAAGTTGAGAACTTTAGTATAAAGCCAAGGGACCTTTGGATAAAGAAGAAACTGTTAGAATTTCCAGCAAAAAATTAATGTGTATGATAGCTGGTGGGCTGGGACTTAGCTCAGTTGGTAGAGTGCGGCTCTGCAGTCTCTGAGGTTTGATTCCCAGCACCACAAAAACGGGGGAAGGACATGGTAATCCACTCTTGAGGCAATCCCGAAACAATCAGCCATTGGGTCCCTATGGGGTCGGACATGACTCGACAGCACCTAACAACATCATCATAGCTGGTGTTGGAAATTTTGAAAATCAGTTGTGACTCAGATTTTTACCTGAGAAGTAGTAATACAAACAAATATTTCCTGAATCCTATCCTCAGGAACTTTATATAGTAGGCCTTGGACAAGGACTGAGAATCTATATTTTTAAAAATTGCCTCACTTCATTTTAACACAGCTGCTCAGGACTACAGTTTTAAAAGTAGTAGTTTTATCTGCACGGCTGGGGTTTAGCTCAGTTAGTATAAAATGCTTGCTCTGTGCACTCTGAGGCCCTGGATTCCATCCCAAGCACCACAAAAACAGGAGAAAGACCTGGCATCCCACTGCTAAAACAATCCCCCAAAACGAGCACTTGAAAACCCTATGAGGGTTGCTACAAATTTTAACAGCAAAATTGAAATACTGCACCATCTGGTGGCAGAGCACCCTACTTGCAAGTGTGTGTGTGTGTGTGTGTGTGTGTGTGTGTGTGTGTGTGTGTGTGTGTGTGGTGTTTAGGAGAGGGAGGGAGAGAAAGAGAAAAAGAGAGAGAGATGAGGGGTGGGGTGTTTGCTGGTTAGAAAAATGCATGATTTCTTTTTTATTGAGTTAATTCTATTGATCAAAAGTCAACAACTGATTGCAAATGTTTTAAAAAGGAAGAATGGGACCACTAAATGGATTAGGCAGGAAAAGACAAAAGAAATATCAACTTCCCTAATGAAAGATGCCTGCAGCCATACCATTATGGCATCCCATTCCATCAGATCTCTAATTGGGAGTCAGTGAAAGTCTTTATTAAAACACTGATATATTTAGGATCACTTGCAGCTATACCACTGTGGTGTTTCATCTCATCATATCTCAAAAGCTAAGCAGGATTGGGCCTGGTTAATTAAAACTTGGATGGGAGACCTCCTGGGAACACCAGGTGCTGTAGGCTTGGGAGAAGGGCCTTGCAACCCACTCCCCAAAAAACATCAGCCATTGAAAACCCTATGAATAGCAGAGAAGTACTAACAATAGTACTTCACCTGTTATACATAGAGTCGCTGTGAGTTGGACACCAACTCCAAGGCACCTAACAACAACAATGAAAGATGGCCAAAACTTTCTAAAATTAGCATGAGAATGGGCTTCTTGTTAAGAGAATTCCCAATTTTGTAGTTCTGAGTCCCTCCTTTGTAGAGTCATGCTGGCCTTGGGGACTCATTGATAACTTCAGACACTTAGACCTACCTTAACAAAGTTCTTTCTTTGACTCTGTGAGAAAGTCTTTAGTTATGGGTGGGGGAAATATTGAAAATAGAAGCAATCCATTTGCAAGGTAGAATTTGTGGTCCAAAGGTCACCACGTGCAGGATTCTGTGTCTAATCCAGCCTTATTTTGAGACTTTCAGTTTGAAAGTACCATATTTCACACCCACCATTTAGGGGTGGTCTCATCATTGTTGTTGTTATTGTTGTTAGGTGCTGTTGAGTCAGTATCTGACTCATAGCAACCCTACATACAACAGGCGGAACATTATTGTCAGTGCTTCTCTGCTACTCATAGCGTTGACTGTTTTTTGGGTATGGGTTGCTGGGTCCTTCTCCCAAGCCTACAGTATCTAGTGTTCCCAGGAAGTCTCCCATCCAAGTACTAACCAGGGCTGACCCTGTTTAGCTGACAGGATCGAAAGTCACAGAGCTATGACTACAGGCTATAGTGGGGATGTGTCAGGGTTGTTGTTGGGTGCCATGGAGTCATGTTCAACTCATAGCAACCCCTCACAGGATTTTCAAGGGCCAATTGTTTCAGGGTTGCCTCAGGAGTGGATTGCCATGTCCTTCTCCGATTTTTGTAGTGCTGGGAATCAAACCAGGGACCTCAGAAACTGCAGAATGATGCTCTACCAACTGAGCTAAATCCCAGCCCCCTCCTCATTCTTAGACCCTACAAAAATGTTCAGATGAAGAAAAGTACACCTTTTCTCATACTTACTATGATGTTAATCTTGATTGTCAACTTGAGTGGACTGAGAGACCTCTATGAGATTTGTAAAGCCCACTTCTGGTTGTGTCTGCGAGGGCATTTCCAGAGACAATTAGATTGTGAAGTCTCTGGCCTAATCAAAGGTTTAATTCATTGATGGACTCAAAATTTGAACAGACTATTGGGTAGAAACACTGTGGAAGGTGGGCTCTATTGGAAGGAAGTATGTCCCTGGGAGAACGCCTCTATGGGTGCATCTTGTCCTGGGCCCTTCCTATTACTTCTCTTTGCTTCTAGACCTCTACAAATTAATCCACTCTGCTCCATCATGCTCCCACTACCATGGTATTTTGCCTCACCTCAGCCCCAAAACAAGAGAGCCAGCCAATCATGAACTGAAACCTCTGAAGCATGAGCCAAAATAAATATTCCCTCCTTTTAAATTGTTTTTCCTCAGTATTTTTCACAATGATACAAAAACTAATTGACACACCTGTGTAGGACCGTGTTCTTGGTTCCAATTTCTTTTTGATGGTTCAAGAATCCTTTTCCAAGTTGGATCTGCCTACCCACAGGGGTACAACCCAACCCTTGTAGATTCAACAGTAAAACAGTATGGAATCCAACACAAACTTGTCATGTGATGGCATACTCAAATAGGGCAGAGGAAAATGTGGCTGAAGAAGTTTTTATGCCTGGGCTGTTGTTTTTGCTTTTTTGTGCTTTTTGTTTGTTTTTAGGTTTGGCTTTAGTGTGAAGGTCTGGGCTTCAACTTGAAGAAAAATGACCACACAGCTACATAAAGAGGCAAAACGAGAGAAAAGAAAAGGAAAGGGAAGCAAAGGAGAGGCAAGGTGCGGAGCTCGGTTAGATAAGTCTTGTGCTCACACTGGATATTTCTGGGGGCAACAATGGCAGAAAAGAAATTGAAAGGTGATTCTAGATACTTGAGTGTTGCTACCATTTCAATAAACAGTGCAGTGCAGCAAACAGACAGCTCTGTTCAGGTTCAAGGCCATCAGGAACCTTCCCTCCAGGATGAGATGCTAAGTCCACTGGCTTCTTTGTGAAAGGCCGTAATGAGCCAGCTCATATTCTGAGGCTGCTTCTCAATTGGTCAAAAGTAAAAGTATGGAAAATTTCAGGCAGTGGACAAATAAAAACCTCTTGTGTTTGACTTTCCAGTGCATGATATATCATGGCCGGTTTCAGGGCACATTTTCTTCCTAATGATGCTTTTCTCAGGCTAACAATGCCATTCCTACCCCTGCTCCTGCTCAGAGGCAGTTCCACCCAGCCCACGCTGCAGCACAGATCTGCCTCCCTGTTCCTTGCCACGTTGTTCACCAGCTCCTGCAAAAGTTGCTCTGGTGACTCTTCACAAACGTGAGTAGATAAATGCAATCACATTCTCTCTACAGAGTGTCCAGAACACCACTGGGGGACCTGGAATTATTTGTCATGACTTGGTAAAACAATTTTAGATATATTAGCGCCTGAGGTCTCTCTTGCTGGACTAGTGTGATGAAGGCTGTTTGCTGATAAATCTGAAAATAAGTTTAGATGAAGCAGTATGCCTTCTAACTTAGAGTCACTGGGCTGGAGACTCTGTTCCATTACTGAAAATCAACCCTGAAACAAGTCACTAAAAATCAATTTGCCTGATGACCAATTTCTTGGATTAAATGAGGAATTCCCCCACAGGTTCCACCTTGACTCTGGCTCTTCCATTTAGAATACAAATGTTGTTGTTGTTAAGTGCCATGCAGTCGGTGTTGGACTCATGTTGTTGTTAGGTGCCTTTGAGTTGTGTCTGACTCATAATGACCCTCATAGGGTTTTCAATGGCTGATTGGTTCGGGATTGCCTCAGGGGTGGATTGCCATGTCCTTCTCCCATTTTTGTGGTGCTGGGAATCGAACTCTGGACCTCAGAGACTGCAGAGCGGAGCTCTACCAGCTGAGCTAAATCCCAGCCCCCTTGGACTAATGTTGTTGTTGTTGTTAGATGCCATCGAGTCAAGTCCAAATCATAGCGACCCTATGTACAGCAGATCGAAACACTTGTTGATTCTGTGCCAGGCAAACGATCTTATTTATGTTTAAGCCCATTGCCTGCACTTGTAGCCCTGTGGCATCTGATCCCGTCAGATCTAGGAAGCTAAGCAGGGTCGGGCCTGGTTAGTACCTGGATGGGAGACCGCCTGGGAACACTAGAAGCTGTAGGCTTGGGAGAAGGACCTGGCAACCCCCTCCCAAAAATCAATCTGCCATTGAAAACCCTATGGACAGCAAAGAAGCGCTGACAATAGTGTTTCCCCTATAGTACAGAGGGTCTCTGAGTCAGATACCGACTCGATGGCACCTAACAACAACAAATGTTGGACTAATAGAGACCCTATATACTACAGGCCAAACACCATTGTCAGTGCTTCTCTGCTACTCATAGGGTTTTTAATGGCTGATTGTTTTTTGGGAGTGGATTGCTGGGTCCATTTCCCAAGCCTATAGCACCTGGTGTTCCAAAGTGGTGTTTCATCCAAGTACTAACCAGGCCTGACCCTGCTTAGCTTCTGAGTTCTGATGGGATAGGACACCAACAATGGTACAGCCGCAGGCACAATACAAATGAGAAGCCTCAAAATATACCAGTGACACAAGACTGCTTCCTGCCTTTGCTACTCTGTTAGACTTAATTCCTGCCCTGATACTCGCTTTCCCAGCAATAATATGTGCATCTGCCTCTACTGCATTTGGGAGAAAGGAATTTTTTCTTTTATTCACTATTTATTTATTTATTTATTTATTTATTTATTTTTGTAGTACTGGGGGGCTGAACCCAGGGTGTTACCCATACTTTGCAAGTGCTCTGCCACTGAGCTGCACCGCCAGCTCCTTTTTTGTTTTATCTTGAGACAGGGTCTCCCTAAGTCGTGCAGGCTGCCTCTGGCCTTGAACTTGAGATCCTCCTGCCTCTGTCTCCTGAGTTGCTGGGATTATAGCCGAGAGCCACCACGCTCAGCTTGTTTTTTTCTTTTAAACACCACTTAGGGGCTGCTCCATTTTTGGTCATTTGTGTCTTGCAGCTGTCCCTCCCTGGCCCTGCCCTTGTCCTATTCCTACACCTGTCCCTCTACCTCTGGTGGTAATAGTGGAGCAAGCCCTTCCTCCCACCTGCTTTGGAGTATTTAGGCCCAGGCTGGAGGTCTAGGGATCTGGACATCACGCTGGTTTCAGTGATTTGGCTGGTGGTAGAGCCCAGGCTGAGGCTGGAACAGGTTCCCATTCTCATGTAGGGCTGCAGAGGGCAAGGAGCCCGGGCTCTGCTCAGAAGGTCTTCACACCTGTGCAGAATCCATAGATATGTTTTGTTAAATCTCAGCCGATGTGGGTTGGAATTGTCACATCCAGCTTCATGCTGTTCAGCCTCAAAGTGAGGCACGTGGAGGCTCTGAGGACAAAGGAAGGTACGGGTGGGGGAGGGAATTTGGGCTAAGACTGCTGAGAGAATTAGGGAGAAGATAGGAATGGAACACGTTCAGAGGCGAAGAGGACTACCCAGGGAGAGAGTTCCATTGTGGGACAGTCATGGGACCTCAGCTCTCTGGGTGAGGAGAAACCTATGGTCAAGCCCTAAGGATGAGCCCTTGTTCATGGTATCCTCGGAAGGGAAGTATGGACAGAGTGGAAGTCTTTAATGACTTCAGAACCTGACCTATTTTTTTAAAGGTAATACACATCTTTTTGGGGCTGGGATTTAGCTCAATGAGTAGAGTGCTGCGCTGCAGTCTCTGAGGTCCTGAGTTCAATTCCCAGCACCGCAAAAATGGGAAAAGGGTCTGGCAATCCACTCCCAAGGCAATCCTGAAGCACTCAGCCATTGAAAACCCTATGAGGTCACTATGAGTCGGATACCGACTTGACAGCACCTAACAACAACAACAACACATCTTTTTAAAAATGGCACTCTCAGTGCACAACTCAGTGCCATTCATTACATTCACAATATTGTACAACCATCAACACTATCTAGTTCCAAAACATTTTCATTATCCCCCGTAGAAATCAGTACCATGAAGCAGCAACTCCCTATTGCCCTTTCCCCAGCCCCTGGTAATCTCTAATTCACTTTCTGTCTTTGTGAATCTGCCTACACCAGGTACTTCATCTAAGTGGAATCACAACATCTTTGTCTTTTTATGTTTGGCTTATACCAGCACAATACCAGCAAGGTTCATTCGTGTTCTCGCATCTATTAAAATTTCATTCTTTTTTATGCCTGAATAATATTCAACATCCCTTTTTTAGAAACTGACCTCTCCTACTATCAATACCTTTGCAAACCCCCAGAATCCTTGATGAGATACATAAAGCAATGGATGTGATTGAAGTCTTTGTCTTAAGAAAAGCCTACAGGCTTGGAAGAGTTACAGACCTCCTGGAAGCTCAGGTTTGGGTAGCAAAGACTTCCTGCCATCCTTTCTTTCCAAGAAAAGCCACCAACCCCTTGAGAACTGACCTCACCTGACCTATTCGGCTTGGGCAAACTTGGAAGAATGAGCGGGCAGGGAGTTAACTATATGGGCAGAGATAGCACAGTAACCACTTTAATCTTTGCCTATACCTTACAAGAAAAGAAAAGTACCTAATTTGTGGTTATTTACAGCACTGTAAATCAAGCAAATGCCATGAAGTGCCAATAAAAAAAAATTTAAAAATCGGCCTTAAATAGCTAAACTCTCAACAGCAGCTCATAAAGTGAGTCTTGGCAGTTGTTAGGTAGTTATGGTTAAATTGACAGTCCTTTGGGGAGTTAGGATATCCAAAGGCAGAGGTAGTTAAGGCTCTAGTGATAAATGGTTGGGCTTGTTGGTTGAAGAGATTTTATAGCATACATTTAAGCTTAACCACCTGTGAGAAAGCGAACAGGAAACAGAGGGCATCACTTCTTCACAGCTACTCCATTAATTATTGACCTCAGGGCACCTTGTGATACATGAGGAGTCAAGTCTGAAGCTATTTGAATGAGGAAGTCCTTTCTAGGGAACATGATATTGTCAGGTTAAATAAATAATGAAAAAAAATAGACAAAATGTTAGTTATAGAAATCTAGCAAAGGTACAAAATGAACATCAAAATAAGAGAGCTACCAAAACATGAATTTTTACAACCACAGTAAAGAAAAATAATTGTTGTTAGGTGCTGTCAAGTCGGATCCAACTCATAGCGACCCTACATACAACAGAACAAAACACTCCTGGGCACTGTAGAGTGCCATTTCTTCTGAGACTTCTGGTAGAAGATGGTATAACCAAATGCAATAGGTTCACATCTTGGTGAGGGCAAAGCCAAAGCAAGAACAGCTAAGTCATAAAAACATGAAGAAAAATTTTTATTGCCTGCAGGCAGGAGAGCGTGCTCTTCTCAGACAAAGGATAAGGATTACACACGCACACTGGGAAGGCACGTCTTGGCTACACATTCCTGAGCATGCCCAATTTAAGCCACACACTACTAGACATGCTCAGTTAAGGCCATAGTTCAAGAAGGAAAGATGGTGGGAAAGATCGCCCCTGGATGTAACCTATGGGGCAAAGATGGCAGGCAGGAAGATTCTGGGCATGCACAGCCTGTTTCACAGATACTGGATGGAGATTCCTGGGTACAGGGGCCTGCATCACCACAGTTGCAGGGAACCTGAGTAGCTGGGAAGGTAAAGTGAAGGGCACCCTGTGCTACTGGAAAGAGAAGGAAGGAGAGAGGTGACCACAGGAGTGGCCACAGACTTGATTCCCAGAGGCTCCTACAAGCCAACCTCTTCTCCCCAGACCCTATCCTCACAAAGCTTCAGGGTTGCATAGCAGGTGCCAGGTCCTGGACCACCAACACAGACACCTGCTTGGGGCTATAGCTGCCCTTGGCCTGCCCCAGCTCCATGTACTCAGAAAGTCTTTCCTCTACTAAGAATTTTCATTCAGGGCAAATGAAAATTCACCCTTGAGGTGGGTTAATATGCTGTTATGGGCTATGGAGTCAGATTTGACTCATAACAACCCCAAGTACGAGAGAACAAGACACTATCCAACACTGTGCCATCTACACAGTCTTTTTATGTTTGAGCCCATTGTTGCAGCCACTATGTTTCTTCTCACTTTGAGTTAGTACAGGGATATTATGTATCCCAAAAGGGATAGGCTGTCTGTCTATGTAGCTGCTAACAATGGTAGTGCAAAGTTAGACTGACTCTACCCTTTGCTGAAGTCACCCATATGCACAAAGAAGTAAAACAGTGCAGAATTCTATCTTTGATGAAACTGATCTGGGACTTAATGACAGAAGATAAGGAACATCTATCACATGTAATGAGATTTTGACCAACTTAAGGGATAAGAGTTAACACACATCTCCATAAAATGGATTGCTTTAAAGTATCCAACTAATAATCCCTTACTTAGAAAGACAAGGACTTGAGTCATGCGCAGACCACAGGAGAAGGGGGTAAATCCCAATGGGAGTTTCATTTTGCAACATAAAACTGAAAGAGAAGCAGGGTTGAAAGACTTATTTTCTCCTACCAAGAAGTGAACTAGGCGGGAGATAGGTCTGAAATATGAGAGAATACAGTATTCTGGTTTGCATTTGCTGACTTGAGGCAGTTGCACAAAGAAATAATCTTTGGGAGAGAGAGCATATTTCACTGAGTCACTTTAATTCTAGCATGGGAGACCTTGTCCAACCTGGAGAGGGGAGTTCTGCCCTCATGCAGACACGGAGCAGACTTAGTAAGAAACAGGAGCGTGTTCTGATCCACATACCGGCAGTGGGCCTGGGACACCATGAGCCCTACCCCTAAGTGTTCTTGAACAAAGAGTAGTACTATATATAAAGGACAGAAAGACCTGAATGGTATTTTCAAAAAGGAGAAAACCAAACGTAACTAGCAAAAAGCAAATGAAGAACCCACATGCAAAGAAATTTTCCAAGAAAATAAAATTTCTCACAAATCTTATTCTACCATCTTCAAGAAGTTAAAGAGGAGAAAGATTTAGGAAAGCAAGCTCACAGTAACCCAAGGGGAGGATAAAGCTAACCTCATGAGGACAGGAAAGAAATAGAAGGTAATTAGAAAACAGACACAAAACCCAGAGACTTGAAGATGGCACAAAGAAAACCCAAAACTGCTAAAAACAGGCCTGAAAAACTGACATGGGATTTCAAAGAATACTACCTCATTCTTTTATTCACATTCATGAATCCCCAACACCTAGCACAGTGCCTGGCATACATAGGTACCCAGCAAATAATGAATGAATGATCGAATAAGGCTCATTGGTAGTTTTGAGGAAGAAACAGAAAGAGGGCCTTAGGAAATAATTTAAGGACAAGATTTTGTTTTTCTTAAAGTTGACTTCAGGGCTGAGATTTAGCTCAGTTGGTAGAGCGCTGCTCTGCAGTCTCTGAGGTCCCAGGTTTGATTCCTAGCACTGCAAAAATAGAAGGATGTGGCAATCCACTCCTGGGGCAATCCTGAAACAATCAGGCATGGAAAACCCTATGAGGGTCGCGATGAGTCAGACACTACTCCACGGCACCAAACAACAACAACAAAGTTGACTTCAATTTGTAGCTTCAGAAGACACTGAATGCTCTAGAATACCCCTCAGACACATCTTGGTTAAGTTCCTAAACTTTTAATATAAATGAAGAGCTCTCTGTGGATTCAGGAAAGGCAAAAGGAAAATGCAGCAGATAGTGTATCATGGACAACTGTAAGACTAGCATCAGAGGTTCCCGTCAACAGCCAATTGTAGCATCCCAGTGAGGAGACTTCTGAAGGCAAAAGTGAGGGCCCAGACTTGTATACCTTGCTCAGTATCAGGAATGTATAAAGGAAGAGAAGAGAGCTCCAACCCAAGAGAACACAGCATTAATTAGATCAGAAGTCATGACAAAAGCCATCAAATCAAATGACAAATCAAGATAAAGAACACAGGAAGGAGTTATGGTGAAAAGATTCATTGTTAGCATTTTCCCTACTTCAGTAATGTGAAAGGATGGTTTCAGAGAATCATCTAAGTAGTACAAATACTGATACGGTAAAGTGAACAAGAAAATGTTTAACAGTTCTAGTTACTCTAGCTTTTATGTACATTCAACAGAGAGGAAGTAATTAACATGCCTCACTCAAGAACTCAAGACTGGGAAAATGGCAACCTATGTGGATGTCTTGGGCTGGGATTTAGCTCAGTTGGTAGAGCGCTGCACTGCAGTTCTCTGAGGTCCCGAGTTCAATTCCCAGCGCCGCAAAAATGGGAGAAGGACCTGGCAATCCACTCCCAAGGCAATCCTGAAGCAGTCAGCCATTGAAAACCCTATGAGGGTCGCTATGAGTCGGATACTGACTCGACGGCACCTAACAACAATTGTTGTTGGCCTCTCAGCCCCAACTCCAATTCAGCTACCTCAGGGAGGCTGCTCTTGAAATCGTCAGCCAGAGTTTATGGACATGAGAAAGAACTCAGCCTTGCAAGAATATGTATGTGTGTATGATCCGTGTGTGTGTGTGTGTGTGTGTGTGTGTGTGTGTGTGTATGTGCACGTGTATTGGGGCTGGGGTTTAGCTCAGTTGGTAGAGTGCTGCTCTGCACTCTCTGAGGACCTGGGTTCGATCCCCAGCAATGCAATAATGGGAAGAGGACGTAGCAGTCCACTCCTGAAACAATCCCAAAACAAACAGCAATTGAAAGCCCTATGAGGATCACTATGAACTGGCTCCACTCAATGGCACACAACAGCAACAACATATATTTATATATACTGAGAGAGATAGGAGGACAGAGGTTGGGAGGGAAAGAGAGAATGAGAGTGAAGAGGAGAGTAGGGAAGAGAGGGAGAGAGGCCATTTGTTTTCCCTATTGAGACTAGAACCTGGATTGCTACAAAGGAGCATCCCAAGGTGAATATTTATCTCTAAGTGCCCAGAGAAGGTTTGGCTTGTGAAAATCCAGAGATCTCTGAGAAGAAGACAGCATTAGACAGTGTGAGGTCTTAGCCCTGACAGCACTATGGGAATGCTAAGCATCTGGCAAGTTATTCCTTCCTCTGCAGTTATGTAGCCTGAAGAACATAAGGAATGCCTCTCATTGCCTTACCAAGGGATAGCAGCTTGTCACGTGATCTACCTTCTGATCACAAAGGCTGAAAGTGTCTGCCCCACCTCATAGGATTTCTACTGCTTAAGATGAACTGGGGTTTCAAGTAGAAGCAAGTCTTAAGCAAGCAAGAAAAAGGTCATGATTGAGCAGCCAGAGAGAAATGGCAAACACAATATCCAGAATGGGCAGTTTTTACTGAAACAAGACAGTTGGAAGAGACTTATTACAACTTGACAATAGACAGATAAACTAATAGCAAATACATATAAGGAGAAGCAATTGCACTATTATATAAGGTATTTTTCTGAAATAGCAACCCTGTGTACAAGAGGCGAAACACCATTGTCAGTGCTTCTCTGCTGTTTATAGGGTTTTCAGTGGTGGATTGATTTTTGGGAGTAGGTTGCCAGGTTGTCTCCCAAGCCTACAGCACCTGGTGTTCCCAGGTGGTCTCCCATCCAAGTACTAACCAGGCCTGACCCTGCTTAGCTTCTGAGATCTGACGGATCGAATGCCACAGGGCTATGGCTGCAGGCCAATTTAAACTATAGATGAGTTTAAAAACAGACCTTGGCTGTTGCCACTGTTTGTTAAACATTGTTACTTGGGGTAGCCAGAGAATACAGATAGAAACCTGAGTTCTTGTTGTTGTTGTTAGGTGCCATCGAGTCATGTCCAACTCATAGCAACCCTCAGAGGGTTTTCAATGGCTGTTTCAGGATTGCCTCGGGAGTGGATTGCCACATCCTTGAGTTCTTCTTAGTCATCTTGAATAGCATTAAGCAGGACAAATTGCTACACACACACACACACACACACACACACACACACACACACACACATAAGTTTAACAAAGGCCTCATATCCAGAGTATATTAAAGAACGCTTTCAATCAATAAGAACAGAACAGACAATCCAATATAAAAATAGGCAAAAATCTTGAACAGGTATTGCCACAATATCCAAATAGTCAGTACTTATTAGAATCACAAATTAAATATCAATTAACTAGTAAATACCATATTTAATATCTTACTTTTTTGATATAAAAAGCAAACAAAAATTCAAATCACAAGATGCCTCTGGAAAACTACCATAATGGCTACAATGTTAAAAAAATAAATAAAAAATTAGCAAGTTTATGGAGCAACTAAATCCCTCATCTAAAGCTACAAATGAAGGAAGACAGGGAAGATTTTTACCAGCTACTGCAATATGAAATATTGGATGTACTGATAATTACTAGTGACTGGAATGCAAAAGCTGGAAACAAAGAAGAAGGCTCAGGGGTTGGAAAATACGGCCTTGATGATAGAAACAATGCTAGAGATCACATGATAGAAATTTGTCAGATCAATGACATTTTCATTGCAAATACATTTTTTCACCAACATACATGATGACTGTACATATGGGATTCATCAGATAGAATGCATAGGAACAAAATTGACTACATTTGTGGAAAGAGACAATGGAAAAGCTCAATATCAAATGTCAGAACAAGATCAGGTGCTGATTGTGGATCAGACAATCAACTAGTCATCTGCAGGTTGAAACTGAAACTGAAGAAAAATAGAACAAGTGTACAAGAGCCAAGGTATGACCTTGAATATACTCCACCTAAGTTCAGATCTCAAGAGCAGGTTTGATGCCTTAGACCTTAATGATCAAAGACCAGATGAGTTGTGGCATGACATCAAAGACATCATTCATGAGGAAAGCAATAGGTTATCAAAAAGACAGGAAAAAAAGAAAAGACCAAAGTATATGTCAAAAGAGACTCTGAAACTTGCCCTTGAATGTCAAACAGCTAAAATAAAAGAAAGACATGATGAAATTGAGGAAATAAACAGAAGGCTTAGAAGGGCAGCTTGAGTTGACAAAATCAAATATTATAATGACATGTGCAAAGAACTGGAGACAGAAAACCAAAAGGGAAGAACATGGTCAATTTTTTTCAAGCTTGAAGAATTGAAGAGAAGAATTCAAGCCGCAAGTAGCAATAGCAAAAGATGCTACAGGGAAAATAATTAAACAAAGCTGGGAACATCAAAACAAGATGGCAGGAATACACAGTGTCATTAAACCAAAAAGAATTGGTGAGTGACAAACCATTTCAAGAGGTTGCATATGATCAAGAGCCAACAGTACT
Organism: Pedetes capensis; assembly: GCA_007922755.1. Taxonomy (NCBI): domain Eukaryota; kingdom Metazoa; phylum Chordata; class Mammalia; order Rodentia; family Pedetidae; genus Pedetes; species Pedetes capensis. The sequence goes on from VMDO01018522.1 coordinate 39,792, forward strand.
GAAGGATGAAGTGGAAGCTGCCTTGAAGGAATTGGTGAAACTCAAGGCTCCAGGAATTGATGGAATAACAGTTGAGATGTTTTCACAAGCAGATGCAGAACTGGAGGTGCTCACTTGCTTATGCCAAGAGATTTGGAAAAAAAACTACCTGGCCAACTGACAGGAAGAGATCCTTATTTTGGCCTATTCCCAAGAAAGGGGATCCAACTGAATGTGCAAATTATCAGACAATATCATTAATATTACACACAAGCAAAATTTTGCTAAAGATCATTCAAAAGCAACCCTAGCAGTACATAGACAGGGAACTTCTGGAAAATCAAGCCAGATTCAGAAGAGGGCATGGAACCAGGGACATCGTTGCCAATGTCAGATGGATATTAAGCAAAAGCAGAGAATATCAAAAAGATTTCTGTTTTATTGACTATGTAAAGGTGTTTGACTGTGTGGATCATAACAAATTGTGGATAATACTGTGAAGGACGGGAATACCAGAGCACCTAATTATACTCATGAGGAATCTTTACATGGCCCAGGAGGCAGTTGTTCAAAGAGAACAAGGAAACATTGCCTGTTTTAAAGTCAAGAAAGGTGTGCAAAAGGGCTGTATCCTTTCACCATACCTCTTCAGTCCCTCTGCTGAGCAAATAATCCAAGAAGCTAGACTTTATGAAGAAGAACATAGCATCATGATTGGAGGAAGACTTATTAACAACTTGCATTGTACAGATGACACAACTTTGCTTGCTGAAACCAAAGAGGATTTGAAACATTTACCAATGAAAATCAAAGGACACAGCCTTCAATATGGATTGCATCTCAACATCAACAAAACAAAAATCCTTACACCTGGGTCAGCACACAATTTCATGATAACTGGGGAAAAGATTGAGGTTCTAAGATTTTGCTTTACTTGGTTCTACAATTAACATCCACAAAAGCAGCAGTCAGTAAATCAAAAGATGTATCACATTGGGAAAAGCTGTTGCAAAAGACCTCTTTAAAATGTTGAAAAGTCAAGATGTCACATGAAGATGAAGGTGTGCCTGACTCATGCCATGGTATTTTCAGTTGCATCATATGTTTATGAAAGTTGGACATTGAGTAAGGGAGACGGGAGAATTGATGGTTTTGAATTATAGTGCTGGAGACAAATATTGAATATACCATGGACAGCCAAAAGAACCAACAGAACTGTCCTAGAAGAAGTGCAACCAGAGTGCTTCTTGGAAGCAAGGATGGCTAGACTTCATCTTACCTATTTTGGACATGTAGTAAGGAGGGACTAAATCCCTGGAAAAGGACATCGTGTTTGGGAGAGTGCAGGTCAATGAAAAAAAGGAAGATCCTCAACCAGATGGACTGACACAGTGACTGCAACAATGGGCTTAAATATAAAAAAATTAGGTACCTAGGACAGAACCGGGGAGTGTTTCATTCTGTTGCAGATTGGATTGTTGTGAGTCAGACCTGAATCAATGGCACCTAATAACAACAACAAGATCCCCTCATTCATTCATTCATTCATTCATTCATTTATTTATTTATTTATTTATTTATTTATTTATTTTTGCGGTACTGGGGGTTGAACCCAGGGCCTCGCGCCTGCATGCTCTGCAAGTGCTGGACCACTGAGCTGCACCCTCAGCCCATTTTTTTACTTTTTGAGACAGGGTCTCACTAAGTTACGCAAACTGTCTCTGGTCTCGAACTTGCGATCCTCCCGCCTCCGCCTCCCGAGCCGCTGGGATTACAGGCGTGCGCCGCCACCCCACCCGGCCCCCTCATTTATTTTTGTGGAAAAGTAAACACATACTACTACTGTGGAAAATTATTTGATAATACCCACTAAAACTGAACTTAACTTAAAAATTCCAACTCTTACCTAGCAGAAATCCATACATAAATGTATCAAAAGTAATATGCAAGAATGTTTTAAAAGTGTTTATTCATCATAGCCCACCAAAAAGGACAGACAAGTTTTTTTTTATTAGAAATTTTCAATGTACATCACAATGTGATTCATTCTGACATGCCCCTCGCCGTGACAATTTTCATATATGCAATTTGACAAGCATTATTCATATAGGTTACCCCTTACCCTCCTCTATGTTTCCCCCCTCCCCCCTTCCTATCTAAGTTTCCCATCCAAGTCTTCTCTATCTTTTACTATATAGTATTTTTCTATATGTCCTTGGGTTCCATTTCTGTTTAAGATAGAATCTTTTACTGTAGTGGTCTTTGTTTCTATCTTGTTAGAACAATTAGATGCGATTTCTAGT
>VMDO01018523.1:0-22265 GCA_007922755.1 Pedetes capensis
ATGGGAATACCAGAACACCTAATTGTGCTCATGAGAAATCTGTACATGAACCAGGAGGCAGTTGTTCGAATAGAACAAGGAAACACTGAGTGGTTTAAAGTTGAGAAAGGTGTGCGTCAGGGCTGTATACTTTCACCCTATCTCTTCAATTTATACGCTGAGCAAATAATCCGAGAAGCTGGACTTTATGAGGAAGAATATGGCATCAAGATTGGAGGAAGACTCATTAACAACCTGTGTTATGCAGATGACACAACTCTGCTTGCTGCAAGTGAAGAGGATTTAAAACATTTACTGAGGAAGATCAAAGATCATAGCCTTCAATATGGGTTATGACTAAACATCAGCAAAACAAAAATCCTTATGAGTGGGTCAGCATGCAACTTCACAATAAATGGAGAAAAGATTGAGGTTGTCCAAGATTTTGCTTTGCTTGGGTCTATAATCAACACCCGCGGAAGCAGCAGTCAAGAAATCAAAAGACGCATTGCTCTAGGAAAAGCTGTGGCAAAAGATCTCTTTAGAGTATTGAAAAGCAAAGATGTTACATTGAAGATGAAGGTGCGTCTGACTCATGCCATGGTATTTTCAGTCGCATCATATGGTTGTGAAAACTGGACATTGAACAAGAGAGACAGAAAAAGAATTGATGCTTTTGAATTGTGGTGCTGGAGACATCTATTGAATATACCATGCACTGCCAAAAGAACCAACAAATCTGTCCTAGAAGAAGTACAACCAGAGTGCTCCTTGGAAGCAAGAATGGCCAAACTGCGTCTTACATATTTCAGACATGTAGTCAGGAGAGAACAATCCCTGGAGAAGGACTTCATGTTTGGAAGAGTGGCAGGTCAACGCAAAAGAGGAAAACCCTCCACCAGATGGATTGACACGGTGTCTGCAACAATGGGCTCAAACATATATAAGATTGTTTGCCTGGCGCAGAATCGGCAAGTCAGACTCGACTAGATGGCACCTAACAACAACAACAACAACAACAAGCAGTGGGGAAATATTTTTACATTCATAAAGGGATTGTCAGTGAACAGATAGAAGCAGAAAGCCTTAGATTTATAGCTCAATTTCAGACTTTCTCTGCATATGTTTATACGTGTTTAAAAATATATGTAGGGCCAGGAGTGGTGGCACACACCTATAATCCCAGCGATTTAGGAGTTAGAGGCAGGAGAGTGGCAAGTTTTAAGCCAGAGGCAGACTGTGTAACTTAGCAATACTCTGTCTCAAGATAAAAAATATAAAAATGGGCTGGGGCGCAACTCAGTGATAGAGCACTTGCAAAGTATGTGCAAGGCCCTGGGTTCAACTCCTCAGTACTGCCAGAAAAAAAAAATAAACACATGTACGTATATATTGTTGTTTTTAGGTGCCGTTGAGTCAGGTCTGACTCATAGGGACCCTCATAGGGTTTTCAAAGGCTGATTGTTTTCATGTTTGTTTCAGGAGTGGATTGCCACATCCTTCTCCCATTTTTGCAGTGCTGGGGATCGAACCCAGGTCCTCAGAGAGTCTGAAGCAGCACTCTACCCACTGCTATCTCTCTCTCTCTCTCTCTCTCTCTCTCTCTCTCTCTCTCTCTCTGTGTGTGTATATATATATATATATATATATACAAATACGCACACATACACACACATACAGATACATATATACACATACGTATTTATGTATATATGTGTGTGTTAAAATACATATAAATTAATTATATATGTAACATTTTCTCTCCTTATTCTTAAATAACACTTTAAATATGTATTTGCATCTAGACTATAAAATTTTTTATATCCATATAATTTTATATTTGCTAAACATACTTCTGTGATATCTTTTGAGCACTTGCAATTATCTGCATAAGGTAATGTGCTTTTAAAAAGATGTATGGGGAATAAAATGGCCATCTAGTTCTTCGGTTACTTTAGAAATGACTGTATGTAACATTCCCCGTTTTACGTAATTTGGGGAAAGTAGCTACCTAAATAATCTTTATCTGCAATATTGAATTATAATACTGCCATCTTTTCTTTGTAATCTGGAAGAATGTGAGAGGGGCAACCTTACAGTATGAGATTAAATAGGTAGTCATTGTTAGGTGACATGAATGTAAAAGCTCTGATTGCAAGGTGATCAAAGTGTTTTCTGTCATGATTTTAATTTTTGCTTTATCCATCCTAAGTAGAGTTAATCCTTTTGTGCTGAGTGACTGGTTGTCTGCTGCAACTTTGAGCTTCCTGATCCTTCAGAGCCTGTGGGTAGAGGAGGCACAAGATGGTGTGTGCTTTTGTCGTTAGATGGTATTTACTGATGATGTTCCCTCCACTGTCAAGTAACTTCTCTCCCACCAGACACTTCAGAAAGACCAAAGTCATCTTCCTGGATAATTCATACTGGTTACAATGTTGGAATGACTGGTTTTTATGGACAAAAAAAGACACAATTTAAAGAAACATTATTCTTAGATTTTTAAGTATCAAGACTATGTACCCAAAGGTAAATGGAATATATACATGAGAAAGATGACAACAAGTCAGTAAAAACCTTAACTGTTGGGAGGCCAGGCAGGAGGACCATGATTCTGAGGTCAGAATCAACCTGCACAACTTAGAGAGACCCTATCTTAAAATACAAAATAAAAAGGGGCTGGGAGTACAGCTCAGTGGTGGAGCACTTGCCTAGCGTGTGTGAGGCCCTCGGTTCAAATCTCTAGTATAAAACAAACAAAAAACCCCCCAAAACATAACTATCTTGTCTTCTAAACACTGTACCAGGACTCAGTGCAGTGATCTGGTCAAAAGGGAAGTGATGCATACTAATGTGCTTTCCTATCTAATGTTTTACTATGAGCACAGACTGCATGAATGTGGATGTTCATACTTCTGTGGGACCAGTAGTTAACCCCCTTACCACACCTGCTCATGGCAATAGTGATGCCATATCATCTGATACAGAAGCCCTAACTGACCATGAAATATTTCCCTACAGGAAGGTCTCAGGGGCCTTAATTGTCCTTTGCATCAGGATTTCATTGTTGGGAGGTGGTTTGCTCTTTGTAGTCTGTGCCTGTTCTCCACCTCAAACTCCTCCTGCTGTAGCCTCCAAGTGTTACTAGGATTCCAGGTGTGAGCCACAGTGCCCACCTTAGGGCATTGTTTCTCAAATAACTGTGCAAATCTGAACTTCCAGAGGAGCTCTTGCAGAATCCTCAAGGCCCTGGAGATTGAGTCTGTAAGTCTGGACAGGGACTGGGCTTCTACCTGCATCACAAATGATTTTCTCACGTGTATCTGATGGTTGTCCCATCCCCTGGTCAAGAACTACTGACTTAAGTGGAACAGATCCTCAAAGATGAAAGTTATTCCTAAATGATTCCAAGTTTCACATGTAGGAAGCAGGAAGCAGCTGTACCTGGCAGGAAACGGTGCCATCTGGCACCCCTCCCACACACACATCCAGCTACCACCAGGCTGAAAGCATAGTATGGCCTCTGATAGGAAGAGAACATATGTTTTCTCTCCAAAAAGTGCCCTGATTCGTGGTGCATGCCAGTAATCCCAGCAACTGGGGAGGTGGAGGCAGGAAGATCCCAAGTTCTAGGCCAGAGGCAGCCTACTTAACTTAGTGAGACCCTGTCTTAAGATAAAAAATAAAAAGGGGGCTGGAGACTCAGCTCAGTGATAGAGAGCATGCAAAGTATGTGCAAGGCCCTGGGTGCAGCGGGGTGGTCGGGGGTAGTGTCCTGATTTGAGTTCCATCATATGCAAACTTCTTTGTGGTCACTGTTCATAACTGTAGAAGCCAGAGCAGTAGAGCAGAGGTTCAGGCCACCCATCTCAAGACTATTGTTCTACCCCTGCTCACACCTGAGGGGACAATGCTGGAACTCTCTCTATGCCTCTTGACCAATTTTTTTTTTAATGGTAACAATGTCTGTGATAGGCAACTAATGAAATTTAATGAATGAGAAACTTCAGTCCTTAAAAATAAAAGTTAACAGTGCAAGTAATGTTATGAAATATAAACGTGTTCAGTGAAGAAAAGTTAGTGTATATCATTCATGATACTTAGTGCTATATAGGAACTGCATATTTAGAAACAGGATAAACTATGGCTACATATTTTCTTTTGTTATTAAATTATATCCCTCCAAATTAAACAGCAGTCCATGGGACTTCTCTAAAGAAATTGTTGAAATGTAATTACTTTTTTAAGAAGGATGCTACAAATCCATACATAATTATTTAAATCAAAGGCAGTACAATTTTGGAGGACCTAAGATTTAGCTCAGTGGTTAGAGCGCTGCGCTGCAGTCTCTGAGGTCCTGAGTTCAATTCCCAGCACCACAAAAATGGGAGAGGGGCCTGGCAATCCACTCCCACGGCAATCCCGAAACAGTCAGCCATTGAAAACCCTATGAGGGTCACTATGAGTCGGATACCGACTCGACGGCACCTAACAACAACAACAAGGATCACAAAATTATAACCTTGCACAGTCTTAATTTTTGCTAACTTAGAAAGGGATTTGCTGTTTGAAATATACCCAAGCTGTTTAGTCCTTCTTCAACAAAAAGGCAACAGAAAACTGTATCCTTAACCATGCTTATGTTAATATTTGTAATAATGGTAGAAGCCGTTTTATTGACAATAAGTCACCATCTGATTTCTACACCAAATATTCCCACATACATAAACAAAAATGAACAAGTGGAAGGGAAATGATCAAGAGTGATTTCCTTCAGAGACAACCTAAGATGGAAACACAAGACCCACACCAACAGGGTAGAGAGAAAGAGAGAAAAAGAGAAATAAAACAAGAATGTGACTAATATGTTAAGCATGTTGTTGTTGTTAGGTGCCATCGAGTCGGTCTCTGACTCATAGTGACCTTACGTACAACAGGCGAAACACTATTGTCAGTGCTTCTCTGCTGTTCATAATGTTCTCAATGGCAGATTGATTTTTTTAGGGGTGGGTTGCCGGGTCCATCTCCCAAGCCTACAACACCTGATATTCCCAGGTGGTCTCCCTTCCAAGTACTAACCAGGCCGACCCTGCTTAGCTTCCAAGATCTGACGGGATTGGATGCCACAGGTCTATGGCTGCAGGCTTGCTAAGCATAGAGAACTTCAAAATAAAACAAAATGAAACAAGAAAATAGAAATACAATAATGCAGCATCCACTCACATTTCTAGACACCTCCCCAAGGAGGGAACTTCTGTGATGTTTCATTTTGAAAGTTTATTGACGCAGCACAAGATAAGCTGCAGATACAGAACTTGGTTTGGCTCTTGCCTCTGGAAAGTGGGAAACTCCCTCAGTGCCACCTTCATAGTTCAAAGGAGGGAAGCATGAGTGGAATCACTGCTTATTTGATAAGTGTTGCCTCTTTCAAAAACTCTTTAGCCAGGCACAGTAGCACACATCTGTAATCCCAGCGATTTAGGAGGCTGAGCCAGGAGGATCACAGGTTTGAGGCCAGAAGCAGCCTGTGTAACTTAGAAAGACCCTGTCTCAAAATAAAAATATAAATAATGTGCTGTGGGTGTAGCTCCAGAACAACAAAACCATAAATTATACTCAGAGGTCTCTGCCTATGGAGGTTTTATAGGACAGTTGGAGTGGTAGGGAAGAGAGGAAGGAGAGGAGTGTCTCTAGAAGAGTTGCTGGCTTCTCTTTGTGTTGCTTACCTCCTTGAACAGCCTTCCTCCCCTGTCTAGTCTACATTTTCTTGCTTTTCAAAAATGGCACGATCTAATTCTGTTGTCATTGGGCAGCAGAGGTAGGCATTATTGTTGTTGTTGTTAGGTGCCGTTGAGTCAGTATCTGACTCATAGCGACCCTCATAGGGTTTTCAATGGCTGACTGTTTCAGGATTGCCTTGGGAGTGGATTGCCAGGTCCTTCTCCCATTTTTGTGGTGCTGGGAATCGAACTCGGTACCTCAGAGACTGCAGCGCAGCGCTCTACCAACTGAGCTAAATCCCAACCCTAGGCATTATTAATATATGCAATTTTGATAGTCAAAGAGAAATCCAGCATCGCATGTTGCTTTCATTGTTTGAAAATACAGTGTATGGAAGGAGATGAAATGATGTACTTATAATCTATTACTTTCTTTCAGAATCTATAGTAGAGTGCTGTATTTATGATTTCATTTCCTTAAATGTGGAAGTTTGGGATTAATAAATACCATAAAATAGATTAATATGTAAGAGGTCTGCACAAAATACATATTAATCAGTTTACTGGAATTCTTCCCCTTCCTTCAACCACAGTGTTTATAAATGCTTAATCTCCTGTACTCTATAATTATAATCTCAGTATGCCACATTGCTGCATGCTATGCAGTGCTGAGTGAAGTGGCACGGAATATCTGTTTAAATGCTGTGTAATACAACTATGGTGTAGCTTGATCCCCCAAATAAAAGTTTTAAAACTTGAAATGCCATGAATTTTATCCAAAGTGGCAGCATCTCATTATTCAGCTTTTAAGGAAAATGACTGGGTGAAAATGATACCTGTTTTAGTCTATTTTCTATGGCTATGATTGAATACCACAGACTAGATAATTTATAAACATTAGAAGTTCACTTGGCTGATAGTTCTGGACTCTGGGAAGCCCAAGAGCATGGTGCTGGCCCATGCTAAGGGCCTTCCTACAGTGTCCTAACCCTGCATTGGGGCAGGTGAGCACAGTTGAGAGAGAGAAAGGGGCAGCCTAAACTTATCCTTTTACTTGGAGCCCATTGCCTCAGTAACTAATCCACTCCCAAGATAACACTAATCTGCTCATGAGGGCCCTGCCTCTTAAAGTCCTGGCCTCTCTTTGTCCTTGTTTGTTTTGTTTTTAGACAGAGTCTCTCTATGTAGCTAGGCTGGCCTTGAATTTGTGACCTTTCTGCCTCAGGCTCCCAAGGCTGACATTACAGGTGTGTACCACAATGCCTGGCTAAGATCCAACATCTAAATATTACCACAGTGGCAATTAAATTCAACTATGAATTTTGGAGGGAGACATTCAAACCATAGCATTACTCCACTTTCAGATTATCATAATTTTGGGCAAATAGGGAAAATGACATACCTTTTAAAAAGTCCTGTGGATACTTCTTTCTTGGATCTTGTCAAGTAAATGACCTATTTCAGTTTTTTTTTTTTTTTTTTTTTTTTCATTCTAGCCATTGGTTTTTAATCAATGATAGGGCATTTCTGAAAATCTATGGTATTTTGTCAAAAGTTTTATTCTAATTTTTCTTCTTCTTTTTTTTTTTTTTTCTGGGTAACTGGGTAGCTAAACTACCAGTCCTGGGTAGCTAAACTAAAGGCCTCATGCATACTTTGCAAATGCTCTACCTTTAGCCCATTTTACTCTTCTATTTCCAGGCAGAGTCTCGCTAAATTATGCAGGCTGCCTCTGGCCTGGAACTTGTGAGCCTCCTGCCTCTACCTCCCATGTCGCTAAGATTATAGATGTGTGCCACCATGCCCAGCTCCTTTCTTCCTAATTATTAATATCACAAATAATGCCTTTGAGTTTGGAGGATTTACTATTTTCGTAGCTTCAGCTGCAAAAAGTGCTTGATGGTTGCACTGTTGAAGAACTTACACAAGAAAATAATTCACTCACTTATCAGTGAGCGCAGTAGAGGATCAAAGAATCAATGAATTATGGATCTGAAAGAGATCTTATTGTTGTTGTTAAGTACCATCAAGTCGGGTCTGACTCACAACAACCCTATGTACAACAGAATGAAACACCTCCCAACACTGTCCCATGCCCAGCACTATCTCACTGCTTCTCTATTATTCATAGGGTTTTCAATGGCTGATTGTTTTGGAATTGCTTTTGAGAGTGTGCTGCCTTGTCCTTCTCCCATTTTTATGGTATTGGGGATCAAACCCAGGGCCTCAGAGAACACGGAGCAGCACTCTACCAATTCACCTAAATCCCACCCCCTAAACAGATCTTAGCATCAAATTCAGTGCACTGATTTTGCAAATGGAGAAATACAAATGTACACATACAGCTTCCACAGAGAGTCTTCTGGCTCCCATAATGTTCTATGACACCATCATGAGATCATCACAGAAACCTCATCTAAGGATCTTGGAATCATTTTTGTGGGCTGAAAAGTGAGGAGAAAATGACATTCACACTTTCCTGGTAGGTGCAGAGGTCAGTGATCCAGGCACCAACTGTATTTCTTAAGCACCTGTATGTTCTTCATTTCCCCTGACATTGGTAGGCAAGGCTGGTAGGTGGGTGCAGGCTGGATGTTTTAGAGAGTCCATGCCAGTCACAGATGGTGTAACATGCTCTAGGAGTAAGCCTAGAATAGCACAGCCTCAGGATTCAACATCTTATTTTTCAGTCTACCCTTAAGAGAAAAAAAAAAAAAGGTTTCTTTGATGAAAACTGCTATCGCATAAAAAAGAAGAAACTGTAGTTTAAGGTAAACTTACTTCAAGAAAACATGATTCTCCTCAGAGATATGATCAAGGCTCCTACCTGAATATTTCATCTGGGGAAAAGGATCTGTGGATATGTTCCTTTTGAAAGATAAGGGTCTACTAAATGCTCATGGTCCTCACTCACTGAGGGCTGTTACTATTCCTGTGCCACATGGAGGAAACTAAGAGAATAATCTGGTAAATGCTAATAGAGAAATTTTGAGACAGAGAAAGAACCACAACTTCTTAGTTTCAAGTTGCCCTTCACCAAATAGCCTCTAAAGTTTTCCCCATTATCAGATTCAAGAAGTTATAACCAAAAGGAGCCTTACAACTGTGTATTTTAGTGATTAAGTTAAAAAGTATCATTTTCCGCACACAGATCATGACCAGCTCCCTAATCAAAAATCAATTAATCTTTTTGATGGGCTAGGCATGGTGGTGCACTGGGGAGGCTGAAGCAGGAGGATTGATATGAATTTCAGGCCAGTCTGGGCTACATGGTGAGTTCTAGACCAGCCTAGGCTATACAGTGAGACTCTGTCTAAAGAAAAATGAACGAACAGACAACCAAGCAAGAAATACCTCTTATTTAAAAGGACAATGAAGGGAGATGGAAAAGTTGGCATTAATATACTTTGGGTCTGCATCTGTCATTGAATAGGGAACACTGCTCATTTGGAGAAAGTGGGTTCATTTTTGTAAATTGCCAGGGATCAACTGGCAATTTTTCAGGGATCCCTGAAAAAGATGTCACCCTATTCTGTTGTGTGGTCTTCTTTTTAAAAAGATGTTAAGCCGACAGCTCTGTACCTCTAAAGAAACAGAGAGAGAGAGGTGTTAAGGAAAAACCATTTCTTTTGGAAAAGGATTTTAGAAGAACTTGAAGCAAAATTTGAAGCAAAACAAAAACCTAATTTCTTCAGAGTTTAAAAATACAGAATGTGTTGGGGTTTTTTTAAAAAATAATGAATTGTTTTCAATATTTCTGTGAAGAATATCATTGGGATTTTGATGGGGATTGCATTAAATCTGTAAATTACTTTTGGTAATGTAGGTGTTTTCACAATATTAGCTCTTCTAATCCATGAGGCTGGGCGATCTTTCCACCTTCAGGTATCTTCTTCAATCTCTTTCTTTAGTTTTTAAAGTTTTCATTGTAGAGGTCTCTCACCTCTTTGGTTAGGTTTATTCCCAGGTATTTTACTTGTTTTGAAGATATTGTGAATGGGGTTGTTTTTCTGATTTCTTTCTCCACCTGGTCTTTGCTGATATAAAGAAAAGCGACTGATTTTTGCATGTTAATTTTGTGTCCTACTACCTTGCCAAAAGTGTTTATCAGCTCTAAGAGTTTTCTGATGGAGTCTTTAGGGTCTTTTAAGTATAGGATCATGTCTTCTGCAAGTAGGGACAATCCTAAAATTCATATGGAAGCATGAAAGACCATGGATCACTAAAGTCATCCTGAGCAGAAAGCAATGCAGGGGCATCACAATTCCTGATGTCAAATTATACTACAAAGCTATAGTAACAAAAATTGCATGGTATTGGCACAAAAACAACCTGTAGACCAATGGAACAGAATAGAGGATCCAGAAATAAACCCATGAAACTACAACCACTGGATACTTGACAAAGGAGCCAAAATAATAAGTTGGAGAAAGACATGCCTTTCAACAAATGGTGCTGGGAGAACTGCATATCCTCATGCACAACACTGAAACTAGAGCCCTTTCTCTCACCTTGTACAAAAATCAGCTCAAAATGGATCAAAGACCTTAATGTAAAACCTGAAACTTTGAAACTGCCAGAGGAAAACATAGGGAATACATTTCAAAACATAGGCAAAGGCAAGGACTTTCTGATTGGAACCCCCAAAGTTCAGAAGCAATAGCAAGAATTGACAAATGGAATTTCATTAAATTAAAAAGCACAGCAAAGGGCACAATTATCAGAGCAAAGAGACAACCTACCAAATGGGAGAAAATGTCTGCAAGCTAAACATCAGACAGGGGATTAATATCCAGAATATATAAAGAGCTCAAAAAATTAAACACCAAAAGAGCAAACTATCCAATCAAATAATGGGCAAAAGAATTGACAGAGACTTCTTGAAAGAAAAAATACAAGTGTCCAATAGTCATATGAAAAAATGTTCAACATCACTAGCCATCAGGGGAATGCAAATCAAAACTACACTGAGATACCATTCACCCCAGTCAGAATAGTTATCATCAACAAACAAACAACAAATGCAGGAGAGGATACAAGGAGAAAGGAACCCTTATACACTGCTAGTGGGAATGCAGATTGGTACAGCCACTATGGCAATCAGTATGGAGGTTCCTCAAAAAACTAAAAATAGAATTCCTACATGACCCAACTATCACACTATTGGGTATACATCTAAAGGGATATAAGTCAATATATCATAGACTTAAACATAGACAATAAACATGTTCACCCATGTTTATTGTAGTGTGATTCACAATAGCCAAGATATGGAACCAACCTCGGTATCCATCATCAGATGAGTGGGTAAAGAAATTATGGTATATATACACCACAGAGTTTTACACAGCCACAAAGAAGGTCAAAATTATGGCAATTGTTGGAAAATGGATGGAACTAGAGATCATCATTTTAAGAAAAATAAACCAAGCCAGGCACGGTGACACATGCCTGTAATCCCAGCGGCTCGGGAGGCGGAAGCAGGAGGATTGCAAATTCGAGACCAGACACAGTCTGCGTAACTTAGCGAGACCCTGTCTCGAAAAGTAAAAAAATGGGCCGGGGGCGCAGCTCAGTGGTCCAGCACTTGCAGAGCATGCAAGTGCGAGGCCCTGAGTTCAACCCCCAGTACTGCAAAAAAAAAAAAAAAAGAAAGGAAAGAAAAGAAAAAAGAAAAATAAACCAGACCCAGAAAGATGTTTTCTCTCAGATGTGGATGGTAGACTTCAATATATATTCATTATTAAAACATATAGGTCATGAAAGCAGATGGGACCTAACTAGGGAAAGAAAATGGACTAAAGAAAAGGGAGAGGTTGCAAGTAAAAGGGGTAAGGTGAGAAAAGAAAGGAAATATCATGTATGTTGTCCTTAGGGCAAAATTGAGATGTACGTATATAGATAGATATACTTACAAAAAAAGACATGTAAGTAGAAGGGAGACCATTGATGGGGAGGGAAGGGATGGAAGAGAGAGTAATGGGGGAGTGAACATAACCAATGTACAATGAGTTGCATGTATAGAAATGTCATAGTGCGACCTGTTAAGTTGTACATTAAAAAATTACCAATAAAATCCGGGTATGGTGGCTTACACCTGTAATCCCAGTGACTCAGGAGGCGGAGGCAGGAGGATCACACGTTCTAGACCAGAGGTAGTCTGTGTAATTTAGTGAGACCCTGTCTCAAAAAAGTAAAAAAAAAGGGGGGGGGGATGAGGGTACAGCTCAGTGGTACAGCACTTGGAGAGCATGCAAGCGTGAGGCCCTGGATTCAACCCCCAAGGACCATAAAAAAAAATTACTCATAAAAATGAAATGAAATGAAATAATACAGGAATGGAGATGTAGTACAGTGATAGCTTATCTAGCATGCACAAGGCCCTCAGGTCAATCTTCAGCACAATCAAAAAAGATAGTAGAAGAAAAAGAAGCTCATATAACTTCATATAACCCAAATGTCAGCTAGCAGCTCTTTGCTCTTCAGATTTGCATAAAAATTAACCAAGCTTCCATTCAGTGCATGTAGAAAGTCTCAGACTTAACCATAAGATTTCTGTAACTTTTCAAGAATATATGCACTTAGGCTTAAGTTCCTGCTTCTACAAATGTCCTATTTATCCTTTTCAGCCATTTGTGGATTTTGTTCATTATCTTCTCACACTGTCTCTATTCTGTACTATGTAGACTCCAACATGAAGTTTACCCTCCTTCCTTGATTTCTACAAACAAAAACTCCACCATAACAGTGTCTACATGTAGCAGATCCTACTAGACATCTGAAGAGACTAAGAAATTCCAGCAATAAGATATTCTATTCAGCACAAACAGCTTTGATGAAATATAGATGTTCCTGCTCCTAAGAAATCTCAGCACCTTCCCACTTGAGATTTTTTCAATGCTTATTCTATCAGTATTCACTCATCTCTACCCATCATGGTGGGTCCTTGATCTTTTTCTTTTCGTGTCTGCCCCTTCAAATTACTTTCTGCCACAATGTCCTCAGAATTTCACTTTCTTCTCCTTCCATAGTATTGGACAATTCTGCTTTTTCCAGCTCTTATTCGCAAACTCCTCTTTAGACCTGTCATTCCCTACCCAGAACCAAGCTCATCCAGACCCAAGCGCCATCTGAGACTACTTCCTAACCGCACATGAGAACCATCTGCAAATCTTATTAAAAATTCAAGTGCTGGATCATGCAGCATTTCAGTTGACTTAAGAATATGAGTGCTGCTTCACACTCCGAGGACCCAAGTTCAATCCCCAGCACCACAAATATGGGAGAATGATGTGGCAATCTACTCCCAAAGCAATCGCAGAACAATCCGCAATTGAAAAAGCTTTGAGAGTTGCTATGAGTCTGACCTGACTCGATGGGACCTAACAACAACAAGTAATATGTACTTTTCATAGTAACAATTTGGTTTTGGTAGAGGGGATCTTCGGTTTATTCATCGAGTAAGAAACTCTGTAGTCTGGCAAGACTTTTTTTCTGTATAAGAGGCAATTGGAGTTCAGAGCACTTTTTTCTACTTTACAAATACAGAAAACCCAGTTCTAAACAAAATTCTGGAAAGAAGACACTCTGACTTCTGGTCAACACAACCCTCTCATCCTGCTGCTCAGACCATTTTATTTACCTTTAAAGATCACACCCTTGTTAGCAGCTCTGTCAGTTAAACTTTGGCACGCTCATTAGTAAGGGATAAGACTCATGTTTCTCCTGTCTTAAGAGGATTTTTCTTGTTAGGAACATAGGTGTATTCACTTGAACAAGCTCAGTGACTTGTTTAGCTAAGGCGCATAGAGGACAAACTTTGTTCTGGGACAAGCCAGGGAGCTTTGCTCACAATCTCCCATTGAAGTGCAAGAGAGGACAGTCTTGGGGGAGCAATGAGACCATTGTGAGTTAGCAGAGTTACACATGATTTTGTATTTTTAATATCCAGAGTAGTTAAGTTCACACTAATATGAGCAGTGTTACTCAATGACAGTGTTCTTTATTTTTATTTTTATTTTTATTTTTTTTTGAGGCGGGGTGTTGCTATATAGCTGGACTGGCCTTGAGGTTGTGTTGTTCCTCCTGCCTCCACCTTCTGAATGCTGGGATTACAGGTGCATGCCACCACACTGGTTTAAGGGTCGCTTGTTCTCACCTCAATCTACAGTACACTGTGTTCCTTTTGAAAGACTGCTTAATTACAAAAATCAGAAATTGATTGTTATTGTTGTTGTTAGGTGCCATTGAGACAGTGTCTGACTCATAGCAATCCTATGTACAACAGATGAAATGCTATTGTCAATGCTTCTCTGCTATTCATAGGGTTTTCAATGGCTGATTGTTTTTCTGGGAATGGATTGCTGGGTCCTTCTCCCAGGAATTAATTAGAGGGTCATTATTTAATAAGTATATAAGTTACTCACACTATGAATTAACAATCTCTTTGTGTAATCCATTTTAAATAATGTTATATTAAAATGTGATGTACACTTAAAAAAGATATCAACTCTATTGTGTGACGATGTATATACAAATATATATTTTTCCTATGATCTTCGGCTAGGCTTCTATCATCTCCCTACCTTAATTCTTAGCTCTTTAAATAGAAGAGCCAAGTTCTCTGGGTTTTAATCTCCCAGAGATCCTGTGATCTCTGCCCGTAGTGGGTGCTCAGGAAATGTATTTGTGTCGACCTCCAGAGCTGTGTCAAACTCTACTTCTTCCAGTGGCAGTGTATGAGTTTAGGTAAGTAGTTTGCCCACTCTGTACATCCTAGATTCTCCCATTTAAAGCAGAATAAAGAATAACAGCTGACAGCAGAAATCTTCACTATTCTAAGGATACCTGAAGTGCACCACTGTTTTCCCAAAGTAGTTCTCTCAACCGCTGGTAGATTTTCTTCTATTAAATGTGAGATATTCTATAATATTCTGCATTTTCTTTTCTTTTCTTTTTTTCAGTAATTGGTGGCCCTTGAGGATGCTAGATAGGCACTCCATCACTGATCTGCATCTCCAACTCCCATTTTTGTCTTCTATTTTGAGACAGGGCGTTGCTGAATTACAAAGGCTGCCTCTGGCTTCAAACTTGTGATCCTCCTGCCTCAGTCTCCCAGGTTGCTATGATTATAGGTATGCAACATGGTGCCCAGCTTGCATTTTTTTTTTGATCATTCCTTTCCCATGTTTAAGCCCCTTTACTTTCATAATCAAGCCCACATTCTTAAGCAAAGCATGAAAGGCCCATGGGTCCTCCAGTCTAGTGCTGTGCACAGATGGAAGGCTTCTGTCCCTGGTCCCTGCTGGCCCCTCTCTGCATATCGCTCAAGCCACATTGAACACTGGCTGCTCTTGTCCCTGCCATCCTTTCCACACAGACTGACTTACTTGCCCACCTTGCTTTCTCCGATTCATGTTCAATTTCAAAGCCAAGCTCAGATGTCCCCATATCTCTCAAACTGTTCCTTACACTCCCACTCCCAGATTATTGACTTGTATTATAGGGCTTTGCACTATGTTTTATAGGGCGATACACATCATGCTTTTGTGGCATTTAGCTGTCTCCATATGCATTGGTATCACCAGCCTCCTCTCAAGCTCCAGGCCTTTTGAAGACAGAATGTGTGTGTCATATGAATGAATGAATGAATGAATGCTTTATCTGTCTTAATGACTTGATCTGTCTTAGCTCTTGGTAATAAGTACAGTGCTTGTTGTTTTCTAAGAAGCAGTTGTGTTCCTTAATATTTGTTTTTTGATAGTTTTCTGCCTACTCCCCAAATCCCTTATCACTTGGGCTCCTGTTACTTTACTCTTGCTTTAATATATCCCTGTTGAAAAATATCTTGTTTTATACTATTCACTACTTTAAGTCTTATGCAGATTTATGTAAGTGATAAATATAATATCCTCTGCACAGCATCCAAGTTAAATAAAATCTTTTTCCATCGATAGCAGCATCACTTTTTCCACTTCCCTTTCTCAGCCTGCTGCATCCTGGATAAAGCCAATGTCAGCTCTTCGCACATCAATCAAGTTGCCTAATGTTTTGAAACAGTATTCTTTACTCATTTATCTTGCCCCTACTTACAAAATTAGCTGAAATTATTTGATTATAAGGCAAAACTTTCTAATGTGCTTCATTTTTGCTGATGTCATGATGTATGCTGCAGAACTGTTTTGTGAGGTGATACAGAAGTTAATTAGAAAGAATGAAAAGAGACCCAACAAAGGGAGACAACCTAAAATAAAATAAAATGTCAAAATAAAAGTGAATTTCTTAAAATTATTAATATGGTGACAAGTAAATACAACTTTTATGTTAAATAATCAGATGTAAATTCTTAGTCCTAAGAAAGCTTATTGAAATGATAGTTCTTTGGTACATGGAATGAATAATGAAGTGGCATAACATATATCTCTGGAATAACTAGCTTTACTGCTGACAGAAAACTCCTCAGGGAAGGACTTTATATGTTTGGCACAATTATACCTATTGTATATCAGTGCTATTTAAATATTTAATAACAGTTCCTCCCACACCTATTTGTGGCAGGTCTAGTCTTCTTGACTTGTCATGTCCATAATCAAATATGTATTTGTACAGTAATTATTTGAGGTGTGGTGCCACATTTAATCCCAGGTAAGGTGCTGCCACCTTGTCTAGGTCTGGAATCTGCTCTGGGTGATGGGAATATAGAGAATTCGTTATAAGTATCCAATAATACTCCTTTTCTTTCTTTTTTTTTTTTAAGCCTTTTCATTTTTAGAGATAGTTTACTTACAGAGTGAGCTGTATTTTTTCCTAAAGATAAAACAGTCACTATTTTTGAAGTTGTTCTAGGACCTGGGCTTCATCACCCAGACTCCATCACTAATGGTGTGTGCCTTCGGGCAGTTCGTATTACCCTTCTGGAGGTTGGTTTGCTCATCTGCAAAATGATCTTTCTGGACTAATCACAAGCCCAGCTCCAAACTTCTAGCGTGTTGCCTATTTCCAGATGTAATATTTGTGCTTATTGATTCAGAATAAGGAAATTAGTTCACTTTTAAGCTTTTCTGGAATGTCAGAGATAAAAAAAAAACGTTACACTGCTTAAAAGTTTCGTGTATTGTCATATTGTTTCCTTATGGGGACTTTACCCAATATTCATCATGTATGAGAAGAGAGTCATTGTGGCAACCAGTGGGAATTCCAAAGCACATGCATGGAGAGTAACCTAATTATTTAATTATGTGACTTTTCAAAGATCAACAAAATTTAAAGTTAAACTAAATCTCTTGGGTCTGGGAGACAAAAGTCTGCTTATTATGTGAACTCTGTCCCTTGGGTTCTTTATCAATAAAATGAAAATCTTATCTTTCTCTTTATCAGAGAACAGGATATGAGGTAAATACATAAAGGCTTGAAGGTCCATTACAGTCATAAGAGCTTCAGTTGAGAAGGTCCTTGTTTAGAGATACCGTCATAGCCTCGTGTTTCAAGTTCTCTGACAGTGGGAGTGAGTGCCTTCATCTCCATCTGCTGTCTTTCTCTCCCATCCTCTTTGTTGTGACTTTTGCCAAGATTTCCTGATGTTTTCCTGTATTTGGAGCTACCATGTTTGCTCATGCAGAATGACATTTGTTGGTGGTGCAGCACCACTAATCAACCCGAGGAAGGATTTAATCTGCTATTTGTTTCCATCAAGCCTCTTCCAAAGGTCCTGGTGTACCTGCAAACAGTGAAGGAGTTAGGGCCCCCATGGAAAGGCTGTACAGATCTTTCAGTTTTACTTACCTTGTCTTCCTCTCTTATCTTGGAGTTCTCAGTCTCCAGAATTTTTGTTTATGCATGCTTAGGTTACCAAGGATAATTCAGGTGTCCTGGAAAAGTCTGTTGGCCAACATCAGGATCATTTCTACCTGTAGCTACTTTCACTTTCATAAAGTTAGATAATCTTCAGAGAAGTGAGCCTCACTTAAATTTTTCTGTAGGAATACTAAGTGCTATACTTCTACTACCTCTTGAGTTAGGTTACCGAGAATACCTAACAGCAACTACTCTGCTTTCCATTGTAATGATTTTCACTTGTGTTAACTCTCATATTTAGAATATTAATATTATTTCTCAAATCATAGATATACCCAGAAGCGTATAAGTCATGTACACTCTTTTTAAGTGTAATATGTCTTATTTATCCTTTTGAACACCTTTAAAAATGTATCCTTCTAAGGAGTTCTTAGATGCTAGTTTTGACCTTCCCATCATTGACTAGGATCACCTGGCCTAATCTAATCTTTCTTTCTCTGTTAGTAATATTTGTAATTTTTATTGTTATGATCATTTATTTGCATTTTCTCCCATGACTGATTCATAAAGGCACATAACCAATTATTCATTTATTCATTCTGAAAATGCTTTTAAGTATATCAAACACTGGTCTAGAAGTTGCTCATAAGTATTAAACCCTGCTGTTGTGATTATAGAGCTGTCTGTTCCTCCTTTCAGTTTTGTCAATGTTTGCTTCCTATTTTTGTAAAGCAAAATATGGTGCATATATGTTTATAGTTGGTATATCTTTCAGTTGTTTTTAGGTGCCATTGAATGAGTAGAGTCTGACTCATAGCAACCCTGGTAGGATTTTTAATGGCTGATTGTTTCAGGATTGCCTCAGGAGTGGATTGCCATGGGGGTATAGATTGCCATGTACTCTCATTCTTGTGGTGCTGAGATGGAACCTGGGTCCTCAGAGAGTGCAGAGCACCACTTTACCAACTGAGCTAAAACCCAGCCCACTGCTCTGCGCTCTCTGAGTTCCTTGGTTCGATCCCTAGTACCACAAAAATAGGAGAAGGACATGGCAATCCACACCCAAAGCAATCTGAAAACAGTCAGCCATTGAAAACCCTATAAGGGTTGCTATGAGGTGGACCTGGCTCCTCCTCACCTGGGGAAAAAAAAAACAAAAAAAAACCCTTTCAGGTGAATTGAGCCTTTTACTATTATGTGCTGTTCTTCTTGTCTCTTATAACAGTTTCTGACTTAAAATCTATTTTGTCTAGTATTATGTAGCCATCCCTGATCTGTTTTTGAAACTATCTGCATGGAATATCTTTTCAAAATATATATGTCCTTAGATCTAAAATGAGTCCCTTATAGATAGCATATATAGTTGAATCCTGTTTTTTTTTTTTTTGTCTCGTTTTGTTGTTGTTGTTTAATCCATTATGCCAACCTGTGTCTTTTTAGTAGAGAGTTTAATACATTTACATTTAAAGCAATTGTCAATGAGAAAGACTTGGTATTGTCATTTTTTGTTTTTTGTAAGCCTTTAGATTTTTAAATGCTTTAAGCTTTTTGTCACTCTCTCCCCTTTGTTCTTTCCTTCCTTTTTGTTTAGATTATTTTTTATAGTGACATGCTGTGATTCCCTTATCATTTCTTTTTGTGTATATTTTATTTTTCTTGTGATTACCATGAGTAATCACAAAGGAATCTATTTTAAGCTGACAACTACAATCACAAAAAGAAACTCTACTCTTTACATTTCTACCCTTATCCAGTTTGTGGTATTGATGTCACAAATTATATCTTTACATACCCATTAGCATAGGTTTATAGTAATTTTGTATATTTTTGTCTTTTAAATCATAAAAAGGGATAGTGAAATTGTAAACAAAAATGACAATAATACAAGTTTTTATATTGACCATATATTTATCTTTACTGAAAAACTCTACATTTTTATATGGTTTTGAGTTACTTTTGGCATCATTTAACTTTAGGGTCTCATGTTAGCATTTCTTGTATGCATGCCTACTGGTAGGTTCCTCAGCTTTTGTTTATCTTTGAATATCTTACACTTTCTCTTATTTCTGAAGCACATTGTATTGGGTATAGTACTCTCAGTTTACATTTTTTTCTTTCATCACTTTATATGTATTATCCTGTTGTGGTCTGGCAAGCAAGGTTAATGCTGAGAAATTCATATTGTATATGGAGAGTCACCTTTCTTTTGATGTTTTTAAAATTCTTTGTCTTTATCTTTCCATAGTTTAATTATAATGTGTTTCAGTGTGTTGTTATTTAAATTTATCATACTTGGAGTTTGTTGAGATTATTTTGTCTTTCTATGTTTTTCCTCAATTTGGGGTTTTTGCCTTTATTTTGTCAAGCAAATTGTTTCTTTCTCTCTCTCTTTTCCTGTTGACACTCTCATAAGAAATAAATTAGTCTACCTGATGAGGTACCATGAATCCCTTAAGTTATAGTCACTTTTCTTTCTTCTTTTTTGTTCATCATACTCAGTAATTTTAAGTGACCTATCTTCAAGTTTGTTGATTCTTTCTTCTTTGTGTTCAAATCTGCTGTTAAAATGTCTAGTGAATTTTTCAATTCAGTTATGTGTTTTAGGTCCAGAATTTGTCTAGTTCTCTTTTTAATTGGTTTTATCTTTGTGTTGGTACTTCCATTTTCCTGATTTTGTTTAGTGATCTGTCTGTGTTCTTTAGCTCACTGAGGATACTTAAGACAATTGTTTTAAATCCTTTGTTAAATCCAATCCCTGTATTTCTTTAGAGTTGGTTTCTGGAGATTTATTTTGTGTCTCTCCATGGGCTATGTTATCCTCTTTTTTTGCATGCCTTATATTCTTTTTTTTTGCCTGCAACTGTAGCCCTGTGGCATCCGATCCCGTCAGATCTCTGAAGCTAAGCAGGGTCGGGCCTGGTTAGTACCTGGATGGGAGACCGCCTGGGAACACCAGAAGCTGTAGGCTTGGGAGAAGGACCTGGCAGCCCCCTCCCAAAAATCAATCTGCCATTGAAAACCCTATGGACAGCAGAGAAGCACTGACAATAGTGTTTCCCCTGTTGTACAGAGGGTCGCTATGAGTCGGATACCCATTGGACGGCACCTAACAACAAAAATATTCTTTTACTGAAAATTAGGCATTTGAAAAAAACAGCTTCCTTTCTCATCCTTTGCAGACTGGCTCTGTCCGGGGGAAGACCTTCACGAAACAGCCCATCATGATGCCTCAAGGTGCTCTCAGACTTTTTTTTTTTTTTTTTTTTTTTTTTTTTGGCAATGTGTCATCCCTGGGCCCGTGTGCATGCTCTCCCCTAGGCCCTTTATATGTACAGATGCTTTTAAATGTCTCCGTTTCCCTAAGATTCTCACTCTTGCTTCTTCTCAGGGCCTTAGTGTCTGTTGGCTTTTCCTCTCCTCACAACCTCCTGACCCCCAGTGTCCATGCAGGTTTCACAACTCAGTGCACCTGCTTCTAATTCTGGCATCCTCCAACCTGATGTCTGAATGGTGCTAGTGCTCCTAGTCAGACCATACAGAAACCATCCTGTGGACAGCTGCCAGGCAAGCTGTACCATTGTATGAAGGTTCCTCTGTTTTCCTTCTGTCTGGAGGGAGGAAGCTGGAATTGGGTGGTGCACCTTACTGAGCCAAGGAGGGGAACGTGCAGTAGGGGTGAACTAGGGCACCACAGAATACCTTAGTGCGTTGAAGGTGGCTTTTTTCTTAGTTAGGTACTTAACTGGTTGCTGAAGCTTCTTCACTTATTTCTAGAGTTCCAGCCAAGCTGCTTTGGCTTATAGGTTGCTGTTTGTTTGGTGTTTCCATGGGGTCGGGAGCTTACTGGTGGACCCCATGCTAATGTCATCCTTGCCAATGAGTAACTCACAAACCAAAGTGGAAAAGAGGCACAAAATAAGAATGATATCAACACATTCGTGCTTTAGGGAAAAAGTAACTCTTAAGATCATGTGCCTTAGCCTGGCATGGTGACACACACCTGCAATCACAGCAATCAGGAGGCTGAGGCAGGAGGATCATGAGATCAAGCCTGGCCTACAATGCACCTATATAGTGAAAACCTGTCTAAAAAAAGAAAAAGAAGAAGGAGGAGGAGGAGGAGGAGGAGGAGAAAGAAAAGAAGAGGAAGACTGCATGTTCATATACCAGAAAACCCCCACACGTCTGTCAGTTTGCCACATTGTGGGGGCTTGCATGTTGTGATCAGGCTGAGAACTCTGCCACTGGTACCTCAGATATGAACAAGGTTACCCATGGTGGACAGGTTTTCAGCTAAGCTTCCAGGCTAAGATAGACTAGGGAGTAGAACCTGGCAAACCACTTCCAAAACAACTAGCCATTGAAAACCCTATGAATAGCAAAGAAACACTGTCAGATATAGTGCCGGAAATTGAGCCTCTCAGGTTGGAAGGCACTCAGAAGACTACTGGGGAAGAGTTGCCTCCTCAAAGTAGAGTCTACCGTGGTGATGAAAATGGAGTAAAGCCCCAGGGTGCTCAACTTGCTGATGTGGCACAACTCAAAATGAGGAGAAACAACTGTAAACATCCATTAATAATTGGAACATGGAATGTACATAGTATGAATCTAGGAAAATTAGAAATTGTTTAAAGAGAAATGGAGTGCATAAACATTGACATTCTAGGCATCAGTGAGCTAAAATGGACCAGCATAGGCCATTTTGAGTCAGACAATCATATGGTCTACTATGCTGGGAATGATAAACTCAAGAGAAATGGGGTTGCATTCATCATT